>CM042199.1:15261651-15359000 GCA_023539305.1 Ilex asprella | reverse complement strand
ATAAGTTCAAACGTGCACTAAACCGTCTTTAATTGACATCTCATGATGTTATGTTTCATCATTTTCCAAAATTCATGGAATCCTTAGTTTCTCAGCAGTCTTGTTATATCTAGACTCTCCCCGACTTTATTTTACCGTTCTATCTTTGTCACGTGTCATTATCAGATTTTGATATTTTGAGTGTAATTAGGCATGTAACTAATCCTGTGAGATCCCTGGAATCCCACTTCGGCTGGAAGAGGGGGAGTCCTAGGCTATATATGGAGGGTCCTTGGTCTACTTGGCAAGACTCGTTTTCCCAGGGGGTCCTGGGAGAAACAAATCCGTGAGGGCCAGTGGGCCCGAAGCGGACAATATCTTACCACGTGGAGGGGGGTCGTTACAAAGTCAACCACTTTGGTTGCCCTCAGGACTTCTAACTTATTTGAGGTAGTGAGCTTCTCAAGTACTTCTCACCCAGACTTACACTTCTCACCCACACTTATTTTTTCCTTCAAATCTCTTGGATTAGCTCGGAGAATGGGTAAATGACTCACTTTCTTCTCTCTGTAAGTTTCTAATTCAATTCTAACATTTGGAGTATAAAAAGACTTATTCATCCTGACTAATGAGCCTTTAGGTAGTGATGCATTCCTATTCTTTTTCCCTCTCTCAACTTCACTTCTTGAAGTTTCTCGTACGAGGGTGGGGGAAGAGAGAGGAGTGTGAGCCTACAAAAGTTATGAATTTTTTCTCATCTTCTTGAGAAGAAGAATTTTCACTTGTTGTGAACTCACTCCCTTTCGCTCCATTTGGTCTACATGGAATTTCTCATTCCTTTGGGAAAAACTTTCTTCTTCCTATTAGGACTTTCCCAAGCCGTGTGTTCAAACCCTTGATGCTTGTAGCATTAAAGTCCTTGTCCTTTTTTCTTAGCCATTTTCTGAATTTTCTTTCCTCCTTTATTTTCTCTTCCTTCCTTGGAAAATTTAGGTCTACTTGACTTGCATTTTGACTCGGAGGGCTCAACTTCTCTATCCTTGACATACTCCCTAAACTTTATCACAAAGTAGGCATGGTCCTCTATTCCCAAACAGAGCTCCAAGCTACGACTTCAACTTCTTAGGCGGTTAGAGATTCATCTCAAAAATTAAAATAGACCTAACTAAGTCTTCTATCAACACGTGCTCTAAATTAAATCTCATTTCTATGACCGTCACGTTAGAATGAAATCTCTATGGTAGAGATCGTAAGATTTTTCTTTTGATCATGGACTTATCATACTTGGTACCCAATGCAAAGGATAAGGCTAAAATATCACTCAATCTAGTATAAAAATTGCTAAATCTTTCATCCTCTTGGATCATCAAAGTCTTGAACTAAGAGGTGTACCTTTGAAGATGAAACATCTTGTGACGCCCCTGAAACCAGGGGTCCTATGTCAACCCATTAACCCGCGAAAATACTCATGAATGCCGCATCGACACCACGACACAACATCCCATTTATCGGAAGCATAGGAAAAAAAGTTTGGGTAGAGTCTCTCTTATACCGGGCACTCCCAACGCATAACCCGTATACCATTCAACTACATGACCCATCCAAGATCCAATATTCATCAATTACTCTTGATATAACACCATTTACCCCTTGAAGTAAGAGGACTCAAGGCCTAAAAGCATAGCAAAACATTTGAAATTTTGACGTTTTAAGAAAACCTACCGGTAGAAGATGTGCAAGTTCTACTGGTAGAAAAGGCTTCTGGAAATGTTATACTGGTAGATTCATCAAGGTTCTACAGGTAGGAAAAACTTACTGGAAAAGTTCTACTGACAGAAGAGCTCATCGTTCTACCTATAGGTCTTATCAATTTTCCCCCGTCTTACCAGCTGAAGTGAGTCTCATCTCATGCCATAAAATGAGATGAGACTCACTTATGCACTTCAAACCGAGTCTTCACCGGCTCCCTCAACACATACAAATGTCATGCGTGCAGACATTCCAAGGCCCCGCCATTGATGTTACAAATCCAATAACCATTCAATTCCCGGGTCTTTCTTAGGGTGTCTATTTATGGACTTTCACCAACAGTCACCCAACCGACACTGCATCTATGGACTTCCACTAATGGCTTCGCGTACACTGACATACTTTATGGACTCGATACTAATGGAGTGCGTATCCGAAGTAGTCGGATCTTGCAACCGAAAGATTGTCTAACCCTTCTTTCTAACCTGACCCAATTTTTAATGCAAACCATGTGACTCAGTTGGACCTTGGCCCAAATTTTCTAAGCCCTACACATCATTTACCGAGAGTGTTGTTTGATGATAACCATGTACACACACCCCCACTCATGGCTAATGCCCATGAATGTGATTTCTCTGTGCATATGCAATGTAATATACAATTGCAATACTAATTTCATGTTCAATATGTTACGACTGTCATATGAACCATTTCAACCATATTTCAACATATTTCATGGCCAATTATATCATATGCATACAATTACTATAAATCATCTTATCAATACATCACCAAGTATATATCAACATTATACCCAACAACAATTTTCAAGTATGTTACCACATAATCTCATGTAAATAACTCACTTAATTCTCCAATGTATAATATAAACACATACCATGCCCACTTATCACAATTTTTCAAGAAATTACAAGATAGCAATTTTTAAATATCAATTCATGCTAGAATTGATTTTGCCCACTGTCAATACTTATTTACTCAAATTAACAACAATAGGTAAGTGTTATATACCTCTAACACCCTACCCATTCTATATAATCACCCTAGTTTGGAAATAAACCTAAGTAGGGAGAAAACCCTACCTCTTAAAGTTTAAAACACCTTGTAGGAACCTTCAAGAATACCAATCATGCCCAAACCCTTGAT
Source organism: Ilex asprella (assembly GCA_023539305.1). Taxonomy (NCBI): domain Eukaryota; kingdom Viridiplantae; phylum Streptophyta; class Magnoliopsida; order Aquifoliales; family Aquifoliaceae; genus Ilex; species Ilex asprella. Next base: position 15,356,105 of record CM042199.1, on the reverse strand, counting down.
TTCTCTAAGCCCTGTTTTTGGAACTTCACCCAAGTTAGTGCTTTTTTGTATGGTTGCATAGCCCTCGAAGAGAAGAACTACTTTTGTTCTTGGCATGAGTCGATTTGACCAACAAAACTCCATAGATCGTAAAGAGAAGGTGGAACTTCCCTATCTTCTTTTGATTTTTTAGAAAATCTGATGGGTATGGGGAGAAATCTAATTTTTCTCCCCTATTTATACCCTTTAATTGTTTGGTCCTCATTTCGCTACACGTTCTCTTTTCCCGAGTTTGGTTTTGACCCGAATTGATTAAATTTCGTCAATTATTGTTTTTCCCCGAATTGGTTCAATTACTGTTTTGCCCCGAATTGGTTTTGACCCGAATTGGTTTTGACCTGAATTGATTATACCCTTTAATTACTGTTTTTCCATTTTCACAAAAATTTAAATTTACCCGGGTTTTATATTCTTCCTCTTTAAAAGAATTTCATCCCTGAAATTCACACACTGATGCACACTTAACCGCATGCATATGCAACAAGTAATACAATGCTTATGACTCTAATAACATACCTCCATTCTCAAATAAAAACGGATAAGTGGTACGTATAGTATCCTCATGCTCCCATGTCACCTCCTTCACACATCGGTGTTGCCATAACACTTTCACCAGCCTCACAATCTTACCTCGTAAAACCTATTCTCGTCTATCAATGATGTGCACCGATCCCTCCTAAACACTCTCTTCTTAGGCTATCAAGGTCCCATTCGCATCAACAATTAGCTCTCCCCAATCCATCACATTTGTCTGATCTGGGGTGGTGTACTTCTGGAGCATAAAGACATGGAATACCGCATGAACACCCAATAAATATGAAGATAACGCTAATCAGTAAGCAACCATACCAACCCACTCAAGTACCTCGAAGGGCCTGATAAACCTCGGTGATAACTTTTCTCGCTTTCTGAACCTAACCACTTTCCTCTTAGGCATCACATTGAAGAAGACGTGATCTTCCACCACAAACTTTAGAGGTTGCCACTGTCTGTCGGCGTAGCTCTTCTCCCGGCTTTGAGTCGTGAGAAGACACTTTCGTATCAAGTTCACCTTCTCTGAGGCGTCTTTAACCAAATCTAGACCCATAGAGTGTCTCTTTCCAACCTTCGTCCAACAAACCAGAGAATGGTGCGGTCTCCCATAAAGTGCCTCATAGGGTGTCATCTGTATGCTCATCTGATAACTATTGTTGTAGACGAACTCTACTAAGGGTAAGTATTCTTCCTACCTACCCTTGAGATCTAGGATGCATGTCCGTAGCATATCCTTTAATGTCTGGATGGTCGTCTCTGACTGAGAGTTCGTCTGGGGATGAAAAGTTATGTTCATCATCAACCATGTCCCAATGGCCAGTTAGTGTAGACCCCCACATATTTGTAGCAATATAATGATAAAGGTGTATAGTAATTTAATATATGTAATGGCGCCGAAAATACTAATATTGTAAATAATTGTTAAAGCTAGTTTAGCTCGTGAATGTATAGAATAGTTGTAAAAGAACTTCTATCAACTAATTTTGGTGTGCAAATGTATGGTGCGTAAGTTTGGGTTGACTTTGGAAGGATTTAAGATGGATTAGAAATGAAAAACGAAGGAAATAGGCAAAACCATAATGGTACTGTGTACCGATACTGAACCGTACCAGTACTGTGTTCCGGAATAAATTGGTCCAGAGAGTTAGATGTACCAGTACGACCGAAAGAGGTCTGATAGTTTAATGTCCCGATTTGTGGTCCATTTTTGCCTTATAAATACCTAGAGACTCCTCCTTAGCCTTTAGTTCGACCCTTTTAACCCTAGAGAGGAAGAAAGGAAGAAAAGAGAGGAAGAAAGAAAGAGAAAAACACTAGATTTGAGGGGATTTGCACCTTGAAGTAAATCAAAACCTAGCTTTTTAAAAACACAAGGTAGGAAATTTTTTTCATTCTCTTACATTGAGGTTAGGGTTATTATATATGTATGCTCTTGACTCTAGACCCTATTTATTTGCTATGAAATCATCATTCCTTGCCATTCTTGCAATTATTACTTAGTCTTAAACTATGTATGGGTGGGGTAACCACCAAATCTCTTGCATGCCTTTGAAACTCTAGCTTTCAAGGGGAATGTGTTTTCTTTTGATTTCTCCATTGCTCTTGTTTCCCAACCTTAAATATTACTTGTTTTACACTATGTTATGTTTGGGTAACCAATAAATATTTTTTTATGCCTTCAAAACCCTAGTTTTCAAGAGAATTGATTTTTTCTTGATTTCTTCTTTGTACTTGATTCCAAACCTTGATATTCGTTTGTGATTGGTTTCAAGACTTGATTGTTCTTTTGTTCTTAATTTCCAAGCTTGATCATTTATTTGTTCTTGATTTCAAAACTTTTGTGCTTATATTGAACAATAAAATTGCATTTTGATGATCTCATGGGATATTTCTTATATGGTTCCATTGGAACATTACATGTGATATCTGGGAATTTGTATTTACTAGAAATTGTTAATTAATTTAGACTACCTTGGTTTCCTCATTTGTATGGTTCTTGTGACGGACTTGAGTTACCTTCGAGAGATGCCGTAGAGTATTAAAGGTTAGTCTAACCCAGTGGGGGTGAGATGGTTTCCTAACACTTGTAGTGGGTTGTCATTTGATAATGCGACCATTATCGTTTACTAGAGTTCGAATTAGGGTTGGTATAACTTTCCTATGAAGGGACTCGTCACTACCATTGGTATGGTAGACGCCCTTTTCCAAAGTGCTTGTGATTTGATTATGGTGGGTGAACTAGGTATAGTCGTTGGGTAGATTCATGAGAAGCAATCAACGTACATGACAATGGAGATTAACAAATGCCAGTTGTGGATTATTGTTCATTATACCAGAAACGGTTTCTACAAGAGTTTTGGGAAGTATAAGATTCCACAAGAACTTGTTATAAATCGTTTATGGTGGAATGAATTATGTTTGAAAATAGTTTGTTAATGATATATTGATTTAACTTATTCATTAAATTACTGTTGTACCTTAAACTTGAGATCTGTATAAATATCCCAGTTTTTATTTCAAAAACTCTATATGTTAATTGTGAAATGAGACCGACCTGTTTTATATGATTTCTAAACCTTGTTTGAGTCTAGGAGGAGTTTCCTATAGAGCTTAGTGCTCACCCCCTACAAACAACATATTTCAGATTTGTGCCTAGAAGAGGAGCTCAGAACTGACGAGCCGGGACATTGAGAAGCCCCCATAACGGGAGATACGAATCCCGAGGTGGATGCTTAGGATATACACTTTCTTTTGTTCTAGGATAGACTATTCATTTTGAACCTTGTAAAGTCTAGTTTTCTTTTGTTATTTTCGCTGTCCTACATTAGTTAATTTTTGGAATGTAAAGACTTAGATGTATCTATTCTTTTGGGATAATGTTGTAGAAATTATATATATGATGAATGGAATTTACTTATTGATGGATTATTTTAGTGCTCTCATGATATAAATTGTTTTAGAATGTAATTCCGTCTAGGGTGGTATTTGGGGCGTTACAGTTAGAAATTCTCCCAAAAATGGGTCGTAATCCGATACTATAGATACAAGTACCCCATGCAACCAGACTATCTCCCCTATATATAGCCTGCAAAACTCCCCCAGTGTGAAGGTCATCCTTACTACCAAAAAGTGTGCCAACTTCATAAGTCGGTCCATTATCACCCACACTGCATCATATTCCCACGATGTCCGCGGTAAGTGGGTCACAAAATCCATCGTGATGTGCTCCCATTTCCGCTCAACCACCTCCAAAGGCTGGAGCAACCCTACTGGTCTCTAGTACCCATTCTTAACCTGCTGACACGTGAGACATCAACTAACAAAATCTCAAACGTACCTTTTCATCCCGCTCCAATAATACTAGCGACGAAGATTGTGGTACATCGTCATGCCACCTATATGCACAGCAAAACGGGAGCAATAAAACTCCCTAAGGATATTTTTTTCTGATCCATAGATTGGGGAACTACAACCCTTCCCTTGAACAGAAAACTACCATCCGAGTGAATGGTCAAACCCTTATCACATGTACTTAACTGTAACCGATCCCTGATGGACAATATCTCTATGTCCTGCTCTTATGACTCAATCACTCGGTTCAATAAGGAAGGCATAACCACTAAATCCCCAAAGTACCCTAAGCCTGACCCATGTAGTGCAACCCAAAATATCCCATAGACTCAAGCATCTGTCACTCCCAAGAAGCCATACTAACCAAGACTCCTCGTAACTTCCAGTTGAGTGCATCAGCCACCACGTTTGCCTTACCGGAGTGGTAATGAAAAGTTAAGTCATAGTCCTCCAATTACTCCATCCACCTAAGCTGCCTCATATTGAGGTCCCGCTGAGTGAAGATGTAATTCAGACTTTTATGGTCCAAAAACACCTTAAACTACTCACAATACATATAATAACGCCAAGCCTTCGAGGCAAAGACAATGGCCACCAACTCTATGTCGTGCGTAGACTAGTTCTGTTTGTAGTTCTTTAACTGCTGAGAACCATAAGCTACCACCCTCCCGGACTGCATTAAAACACACCCAAGTCCTTCGTGGGAGGCATCACAATACACTATGTACCTCTGTCCTCTCTCTGGAACTGTCAAAATCGGAGCTGAAGTAAGCCACTTCTTCAACTCTTGGAATACTCTCTCACATGACTCATCCCATTGAAACTTGAACTCTTTCTGGGTCAGTCTGGTCATTGGTGCAGCTAGTCGGGAAAAGTTATCAATGAACCTCCTGTAATACCCCTCTAATCCCAAGAAACTGTGTATCTTAAAGACTGACTTCGGTCTCTCCCAACTCATGACTGCCTCGACCTTCTCCGGGTCCACGGAGACACCCGAAACTGGCACTATGTGTCCCAAAAAATTTACCTCTGTCAGTCAAAATTCACACTTGCTAAATTTGGCATGTGCTACAACTTCAAATATGTAAAACTAAGCGCAGGTTAATGTAATATAGACTCGAAAGATTGAGGTTGAACCCTCAGAGAATTGTGCAAATACCAAAAATCACACTAAATTCTATAAAAAGCTTGTGAAGATGTTTTGTTTTAAAAGAGTATTTAAATTGGTAAAACTGATTAAAGTGATTAAAACAATATTAAAAAAATACTAGAGCACTAGGCAGTCCCTCTCAAATCCATACAATAATGATTAAAGACTTAATTTTCAATCCTAGACAAGAATCAAGTATCAATTGACTCAAGTCAACACATTTATCAATAAGAATGAGAAAACACCTTTGTTTATAACTAAAAGCTTATCCAGGAAAATCAATGAACTAATTGTAGATCATAAGTATTTACTATGCCCATAGTCTATACTAATTGAAACTCTCCTAACTACCAAATTCAAGACTTACCCAAGTAATCCTTCAATTATATTATTGTGTGAAATAATTGTAATCAACTTAAGTGTGGAACAATCAGTTATTTGACTCACAAGGAAATTCAAACAATCAAGGTATAAGACTTACTCAAGAATTTTTATAGAGCAAAAATTTTACTACAAATCAAAAGTTGAAGTAGCAAGATATCACATACCATTAAGCTCATAAGTCAATAACATTCATGTACTTCATTGAGAGGTTCTCCCCTAGCCCTAGCTAAACCTCTTGGCCAGACATGATGAAATTAAACCAGAAGAATAACAATAAAATAATATAAAACACTACTACCAAAAGGGTTCCCTATACACAACCATCATCTCTTATTTATAGGATTATTTGGGAAAAGATCTAATTGAATTAAAATTCTGCTACTGACGTTGGCAAACTGACGACATGCGTTTGGATGAGTTCTTTCTTCTGTCTGGACGCACTTGGCAGACTGTTCCATGTCTTCAAATCTTCAGCTTATACACTCTGTTCCTCACGTCCGAATGCAAGACATTCCACTGTTCAGATGCGCCTTCCAGTAAACTACTCTTCTCCTTTTACTTTATTTCCTCCAATTTTCTTCCAATTTCCTGTAAAATAAACACAATTCATCTTTTATTAACATAACATCAATTCCTTGTTAAATTATCACATTTACCAACTTTTTCAAATAAATAGCTAGCCCTTTCCATCAAATACTGTAATTATGAGATCAAAATCAGCGTACTACCGGTGGTCTCTCAAGGTCTGAAGAACAACCCTCAAGTGACCTTTATGCTCCTCCTCAAAGTTGGAGTAGATCAAAATGTCGTCAACAAAGACCACGACAAACTGATCTAGGTAGGGTTGAAACACCCTAAGCATGAGATCCATGAATGTCGTCGGGGCAGTCGTCAATCCAAATGACATAACTGTGAACTTGAAATGCTCATACCGCGTCCTAAACGTCATCTTGGGGACATCTGTCTCTCTAGTCCTTAACTGATGGTAAACCGTGCGTAGATCTATCTTGGAGTATACCCACTCCCCTCTCAGCTAATCAAACAAATCATCAATCAACGGGTATCTATTCTTGATAGTAACTCGATTCAACTGCCGACAATCTATGTATAGTTAAAGAGACTTGTCCTTCTTCTTAGTAAATAGCACCAGAGTGCCCCAAGGTGAGGTACTCGGTCTAATGAAGCCCTTGTCTATTAATTCTTACAATTGAACTTTGAGTTCTTATAACTCTACAGGTGCCATTCTATGCGGAGTCATAGAATTAGGCAATGTACTGAGGTGCAACTCAATAGTGAAGTCTACATCCCTATGCGGAGGTAATCTCCGTAGTTCATCCAAAAAAATATCCTCACTCTGACAAACCATCCGATGTAGATCCAACTCTTGTCTCGCCTCGTCCTCCAAGGTAAGGCTCGCAAGCCAGCACATCAATTGCTCGTGCTAACGAGAATCATACACCACTTAAGGTAAACATCATGTTTCTCTCCCTGAAATTTGAAACAAACACCCTCTAGTGTGTAGACAGTGACCCTCTTCGGATCACAATCAATAACAACTCAGTGTCCCGTCAAACTGTCCATCCTAAGGATGACATCAAACTCAAACATGTCCATGACTCTAAGGTTCATGATAAGTAGAATCTCTGAGATCTCTAACTCACAACCTTGACATATCTGATTAATACATACCTTAGCTCCTAAGGGAGAACTCACATGCAATGGCTCTTCCAAGGTCTCAACCTCTAAATCTAAACCTCACACATGATGTAGAAATAAATAAATGTGATGCACCAGAGTCAAAGAATAAATATTCCCATAAGCGAGAGAGTAAAAATATTTTCAAAATAACCGACTGATCCAGTGGCTTAGTCTGAGGTGTGATGGCGTAGACACGCCCCTAGGTCACTGAAGTCTCAACTTGTAAGCCCTGTCCTCGGCCTCGGCCTCGACCCATGCCCTAGCCCATCTAGCCTAATTATGGAGTCCATGCACGTGAAGTAATAGGGGCCTGTACAGCACCCTAGAACTGATACTAGCTATCCTGGCCTATGGTGGGATAGGGAGGAATGAAATAAGTTTGTGTATGCTCTACCGATGACTGGGACTGAGATGCCCCATAACTCTAGGACCCCTGACTTTAAGGACAATCCCGCTTTATGTGACCCGGTTGGTGGCATATGTAATAAGTCCTCTATCCTGCCTGATTGAAAGTCCTAAAGCTTTTCTCGCCTTAGGAGAATTGACCTTGGCCTTAGCCTTGATAGCCAAGGCCCTACCCTTGAGACTCTTGTGGGGTAGAAGTCTTTTGCTTCTTCCCTGAACTAGAAGAAGAGGATTGACCTTCCTTCTTCTTCTTGTCCTTAGCACTCATTTCCCGGATGCTCCTTACGTCATCGACCTCTCTCTCAATGGCCATGGTCGTCTCGACCATCGAGTCTAAATCCTGTAGGCGATGGCCCACAATCTTCTCCTGGATAGATAATTTCAAACCATCCTCAAACCTCCTCACTTTTGTCATGTCTATGGCCACATAATCATTGACAAAACGGGCTAACTCAGTGAACTTAACCATGTATTCCATCACCGTCATAGTCCATTATTTCAAATCCAAGAATTTCTAGGCTTTCGCTTGTAGAACAGCCGATGGGAAGTACTTGCCCATGAAGAGCTCCCAGAACTCTCCCCATGTCATCACCTCTAAGATCTTCGAGGAATTTGCCAAATCCCACCACAAATGGGCCTTTCCTTCTAGTTGGAATGTTTCTAGCCTTATCCTAATGGCATCGGAGGTGATCTCCATAACCTCTAGGATCTTGTTGACTTGTTGGAATCAGTGGTCGACCACCATCGGATCCGTCGCTTCTGTAAAAGTCAAAGGCTTGTAAGCCTTGAACTTTTGGAGGTTACTTCAGCCCACTAGCCCCACATTAGCACTAGTCTATGCAAAGGTAGCCGCTATCGTTCCAATAGCCTCCATAGAGGCTTGTTGGTCAAAGGTCGGTGATGGTTGGTTGTTATTCCGCCTATTGCCTCGGTCGCGTCCTCTTTGTCTATTTTTCATCTACACACATGTCAAATAACAATAAAGCACTAACTTAGTATCCTAAGATAGCGATCAAGTTCAAACTTTGATATTTCTCTCCTTGTTTTACTAGCAGTGCATATGTCACCCACCAGTAGGCATCTACACCCTGAACCGTCCTGTTCATTTTTTTTCCGACTCTCAAGGTTATGTTCTCTAACTCTAGTATCTTTTCTTTTCTATATAAATTTAATCATGCATATTGTTCACATAACTTGTAGCATTTAATGCTCATAACATATAATGCACAATGGATTCTTTGGTCTAAATACATGCCCCGCAAGCCCTAGGTAAATCGAGAACCTAGACTCTGATACCATTTATGATGCCCCTTAAACTGGCGGACCTTTGTCAACTCATTGATCACCCTTCAACCCGGAGAAATACCGGTGAATGCAGCATAACCCGATACCACGACAAAACATCCTATTTACTGAAATCACACGACAAAAAGTTTGGGCAGAGTCTCCCATATACTAGACACTCCCAACGCATAACCTGTATATCATTCAACCACATTAACCATCCAAGGTCCAATATCCATCAATTACTCTTAATATAATGTCATTTACCCCCTTGAAGTAAGAGGACTCAAGGCCTAGAAGCATAGCAAAACATTTGAAATTTTGAAGTTTTAGGAAAACCTACCGGTAGTAGATGTGCAAGTTCTACCGGTAGAAAAGGCTACTGAAAATGTTCTACCGGTAGATTCATCAAAGTTCTACCGGCCGGAAAAGCCTACTAGAAAAGTTCTACCGGTAGGTCTTACCAATTTTTTCCCGTTTCCATCCTTTCTCATTTTCAATTTATTCCAACCTTATACAACATCAATCCAAACTCATATAACATCAATTTTAAATAAAATACAGTTCATATGAGTTCTATTACAATCCTTTACGTGACATTAGAAGCCCAAAAACTAGATTACGTCATAGTTTTATGAAAAATATAGTTTAAAAGCTACATTTCGGTATTTCTTCAACCATAAGGGTCCGAATGAAAGCCGTCCACCAGAGCATGTCCCACACTTGAAATGTTATCCCCATAAAGGGTGAGCCACTCTCAATAGGGTATCTCCTAAAGAGGCTACTCCTTAACCTAGATACTTATGAAATGTTCACATGTAACATTCAACAAGCAACAACCATTCCAATCAAGAATATACAATTTAATATTGGAAATCACCATGTCATGTCATAAAATGAGATGAGACTCACTCATGCACTTCAAATCGAGCCTTCACCGGCTCCCTCAACACATGAAAATGCCATATGCGTTAACTCTGGGCATTGCAAGCCTCCGTCATTGATGTTACACATCCAATAACCATTCAATTCCCAGATCTTTCTTGAGGTGGGTATTTATAGACTTCCACCAACGACCACCCAATCAACACGGCATCTATGGACTTCCAGCAATGGCTCTGGGTATGCTGACACATTTTATAGACTTGATACCAACAAAGTGTGTATTCGAAGTAACCGAATCTTGCACTCGAGGGATTGTCTAACACTTCTTGCTAACCCCGACCCAATTTTTAATGCAAATCGTGCAACTTAGCTGGATCCTGGCCCAACTTTCCCAAGCCCATACATCATTCACCAAGAGTGGTGTTTGATGACAACCAAGCACTCACACCCACTCATGCCTAATGTCAATGAATGCAATGCCTCTGTACATATGCAATGTAATGTACAATTGCGATACTAATTCCATGTTCAATATTTTATGAGTGTCATATGAACCATGTCAACCACATTTCAACATATTCCATGGCCAACTATATCATATGCGTAAAATTATCATAAATCATCTTAATGTCAATACATCACTAAACATATATCAACAATATACCCAACAACAATTTTCAAGCATGTTACCAAATTATCTTATGCAAATAACACACTTACTTCCCCAAGGCATAATATAAACACTTAGCATGCTCACATATCATAATTTTCTAGTAAATTACTAGCTAGCAATTTCTAAATATCAATTCATGCTAGAATTAATTTTACCAATTCCCTCAAATTAACAACAATAGGTAAATGTTATATACCTCTAACACCTTACCCATTCCATATAATCGCCCTAGGTTAGAAAAAAACAAAATTAGGGAGAAAACCCTACATCTTACAACTTAAAACACCTTGTAGAGCCTTTAAGAATCTCATTCAAGCCCCAACCCTTGATTTCTTTGAGCCTCATTTTTGGAACTTCACCCAAATCAGTGCTTTTTGATATGGTTGTGTAGCCCTCAACGAGAAAACAACTTTTGTCCTTGGCTTGAGTCGATTCAACTACCGAAACTCCGTAAATCGTAGAGAAAAGGTGAAGCTTCTCTCTCCTCTTTTGATTTTTCAAAAAATCTGATGGGTATGGGAAGAAATCTAATTTTTCTCCCCTATTTATACCCTTTAATTGTTTGGTCCTCATTTAGCCACATGTTCTCCTTTCTTTGGTCTGATTTTCACCCGAACTGATTAAATTTCGTCCCGGTTCAAGTTCAAAATATTTTTATTTGAACTAGCTTTAAATTATTATTTAATTTTTGAAATTTAATTTCATGTCTCATTTTTACGTCACTTGACACCCAATTGCATCATAAAACGCAAAAAAAATCTACTTGTCTCAGAATTTGACAATAATTAACTAGGTAACTAGATTTCGTGAGACGAATTCAACGGTGATGCCCGTTTCATCATCTGAGCTCTAAAATAATATAGATTTTCAACCCACACCGAAGTAACAAATTATCATTTTGCCCCTTTTTCACAAAAATTCAAATTTACCCAGGTTTTACACATCTTCACTAAGGGTGTCCCTTCGTTGAGAACTTCAAAGATATCCCATGCCTCTTTGGATGTATCACAAGTGGAGATCCTCCAAAATTTGTTCGGTGTAACGCCATTGAATATCACATTCAAGCCTTTTGAGTTCCACCCTAGAAATTATACTTGATATTGGACCAAGTTTTTAGGGGGTTTGATCAAATAACCGAATTACAACCTTTGATAACAGTGACGATAGGAGGGCTCTGACCTTCTAACACTAACAATCATACTCGCCCGTGTACTAACTTTAGAAAAACCCTCATTGAGCTTTCCAATACGCATAATTTGACCCTTCGAACAAAGAGGCATAGGGTTCAGGGGTTCGAGCGGTCCTACTCTCCTTAATCCCAATCTTAAGTATAAATTATATGAAATTTATGCTAGCATTAATTTTCATGTGTACTTTTAATTTGAAAAAATCTAGCTTGAACTTCTTAATAGGGTTTTGCAATACATTAGACCTTATTAAAAGGGAAAATCTATTATTCTTTTCTACCATGTGAATGTACTAGATATATATCATTTTCTTTTGTTTATAAAACATTCAACAATGAATTGATCTCCAATACACTTAGAGCATGAAAGAATTGTCATAACGAAAAAACAAGATTGCAAAACAGAGGAAGAAATTCGAAAAAAAAAATAATTAAAAAGTTGGCACTCCTGAAAAGACCAAAGAAAAAGATACAAGAAAATTTGTATAAAGATGTGGGCACTCTCGAAGAGGCCACACTCAAAAAAGAGGGAATAGAAATACTAATTAATACAAAATTAGTGAACTAACATCCCCTAAAGAGATGTCCCCTATAGAAGCAAGGTACCTAAAAATAACTAAATCTCAATATCTTACGCACGTACAAAAGAATAATGAGACAATCTTATATCTATTAGGCGGAGGACATGTGCCACCTGAAGAACAACGTGAGCGCTTGAATAATGGTGTGAGCTTTCTTGCAGTACATGCTCAAAGCATGGTCAACCTAAGGTTCAAAAGATTTAGCTCCTCAAAGAAGGAAAATCACTTACAACTTGAGAAGAAATTATTAAATTAGGAAATAAATATGCACCCACATAATCTCAAACAATAGCCCCTAAAGAGGAAAAAGTTCCTTTAAAAATACAAACTCTTTCAGAACTGCAGATTTGCAAATGAAGAAATTTCTTTAACCTATGCATGCATAAGAGAGATGTGGAATCACACAAAAATTTTTATAGTAACTCTGAAATTGACATAGAAATGATTGGCCAAAGGGGATGGAAGCTTATAATATATTTGGATTTGCAGTCCAATACCCATGAAGAAGTAAATATGAACTTGTAGTCCTAGACACTGAAAATTGTTAAACTGAACACGTAGTCCAAACACTTGAAGATGTAAAACCTATGGAATATAAGTGGGTATCTATATGAAAACAACATGTAAATATGTGACATCCAGCATGTTTAGTGGTGCAAGGGTTCTTGTAGAAATCTAAGATCAATTATGAAGAAAGATGATCACCTATAATAGATGCAATTATTTTTTCGGTATCTTGTTAGTCTAGAAATCTCCAAAGAACTCCACATTAGTCTTATGGATGTAGTTATTGGATATATGTATGACATGTTAGATATTGATATTTATATGAAAGTCCCCGAATAATTGAAATTACCTGAAGCAAACACATCAAACCACAAAATATGTAATCAATTAAGGTAAGACGATCCTTGTATGAATTGAAGCAATTTGGAAGATGTTGTATAATCGTCTCAATTAGTACTTGGTAAAGGAAGAGTGTTAACAATCTAATATGCCCATTTGTATTTATAAAGAAATGAAAATATGGATTTGCTATCATTGCAATATATGTTAATACCATGAATTTGATTGGACCTCCTAACGAGTTTATGAAAGCAACTAATGCTAAGAATTATATTGTAATTGGCTAATTTCATGAAGTCTTTGTAAATCCCCACCTATTTTCATGGTCAAAGATGCTCCAAAGATCAAAACTCTAAAAGCCAAATGAAAGGACGGGGTTCAAGCTACAAGGACAAATCAAGAAGATTTCTGATGCATCTTTAATGTTTAGCACAAAAGTAATGACTTGGAGACCTAAAACCCTCAGTGTATTTATAGACTTATGGTGTTTAGGTAATTGTAATTGGAATAAGGAATAACCGAGAATGAATCCTAGGCTCTTCATTGAAAAAGATTTTATGAACCTTAAATGTGTTTTCAAAACATAGATTGAGTCATTCATCGGACCCTATTTGAGCAACATCTTTTAGTGATAAATAGGATAATTTTTTGTTGGGTTTCTAGCTTAAAAACCAATAGCGACCGCCCTATGCTCTCTTGCCTTTGACTTGAGTGGCCTCTAAACACTTAGAGATAAAATTGAGAAAAGCTAATGAGTTGCGCAGTAAAGGTCACTCGTAGGCCACTCAAGTGGTCTTGAGATGGATCAAGTGGTCTCTGCTTGCCAAATCTAGTTTTGATCTTTTTTTCATTCCAATGACAACTGTTCTCTAATGACCTGAGCTTAGGTTCCTGAGCTAGGGCAAGCCTCTATGATCAATAAAAAAGTCTAATACTTTCTAGAGTCCTTCATGAACAATCTTAGATCCCTAAGATCCAAATTTCAAACAATCTTGATTCTTGATATTCAACTTCATACATTGAAGAAGAAGATATAGCTTGGTAATCAACATAACCCACTTTGGTCTGTGCATTTCGAGGGTCTTAGACGTGAAGCTTTGAAGAATGCTCAAGGGACCTAGACAGTTTATTGAGCTGAGCGTGTCCAAGTGAAGCAACTCAAGACTTTGGTGGATGATATCCAAACATGGAAATTGGTTGAGTTATAAGACTCGAGTACAGGTAAATTGATTTTGAGTTTAGTGCATCAAGCTCTAGGTGAATTGGGATTGGTTCGACGGTTTTTCCCGCGAAGGGTTTCCATTTCAACAAATTACATGTGTTGTGGATGCCCTTGTTGATTGTTTTAATTTCACACATACACACACACACACACTCTCTCTCTCTCTCTATTTGATGAATTTTCACTTTAATTGTTTCATTTCAAGAATTCACATGATGGGGTGTTTGGGTTATTTAAAAAAGGCGTTAACACACTTAATTGCATAATAAACTTGAAAATTGGTAATTTTGGTATATTAGGTCTAAAATTAGTGATTGTCAGAGCGATAATTTTGATAAAACTTTTCACCACACCTCTAGGTTATGTCTAGCAATTTCATGTGTATAATTACGAGGGACGATCCTATCTGTGTGTTCTTTTCCTGGTAAATATTTGAAAAAGGAATTTTAGATGAAAGATCTCATAAAATAAAGCATTGTCTCTGCCTACTTATCGATCATACGTCAAACAAAATTCTTATCCATAAAACAATCTATACCAAAAAGATCCTGAAGCAGTTTAACATGAATGGAACATATCTGTTGAGTACTTCAATGGCATCGGATCCCTTAATGCCGATAAGGATCCCTTTAGTCCTAAAAAGGATAAAAAAATGCTTCTTGCTCCTGAAGTACCATATCTAACTGCAATACATATTTTGTTATACTTTGTACAATGTATAGCATTTGTAGTCAACTTGTTAGCAAGATTTAGTTCTATGTCAACTCGACAACTTTGGAATGACATAAAAAATGTCTTCACTATTTTTGTAGAACTACATATTTGAGTTTATTAGACTAAAAAGAATCAATCAATGGTCCACATTTAGTAGGATATGCAGATTCTAAATACCTATCAGATCCAACGAGGCTCATTCACAAACTGGGTATGTGTTCACAAACAAGGTTATAGGAAGATAACCCTAATTTTATTGCACAAATCAAATGAGAATTTATCAAAGGCAATAGAACTAAGAATGTTTCACCAAAACTCATATGCTTATAAACTCCAACAGAGTCATGAAATTGAAGTAAAACAGAAATTATCTTGTGAAAATCTTATAGATCTATTTAATAAAGTTTTATCATCATTAATATTCAAGAAATTTGTATACAACATAGGAATGTGTCGAGTGTGTGACCAATACAGTTGATTTCCAGTCAATAGGAGAATCTCATCAATGGAGCATCCATATCAAGATACAGGAAAATTTTACTTTTTCCCCTTCATCTTGGAAAATTTTACTCTTTTTTTGTGTTAGGTTTTCCTTCCAAGATTTAATGACACAACATTAGTTCGTCCAACAATATTCTAAGTTTCATCAAAAAAAGTACTCATTTTCTTCACAGGGTTTTGCCTCACATGGTTTCCTAACAAATTTTTAATGTGGCAAATTATTTTAACATTGCAATCATCCAACGGGAAGTGTTGCAAAGGTAGCAGGTGTGTTCGTTTTAGCTCCAAAGCGAGAACGAGAAATAGGCGATGTACCATTCTTGCTACTACATACCTTGACTTGACATATTCATCCAATTGAACCCACACTCAACAGAGGACCACAAGCTTGGAGCTTGGAGCTTGGCGAAACAAAAAAATTGGCATTAAGAAACTTCTTGGGGTTAACATGGAAAGTAACCCTTCTCCATTGATATACCAAATTTAATATTATATTTGATGGCCATTATATTTGAAGGCCTATAAAAGGAGGTCTTGGGTACATTAAAAAATACAAGCTTGAAAAAAAACGAATTATTTAGAGTTTTATATTTCTTTCTCTTTGCAATTCTATGTTTTATATGCTCTTAGTTTTACAACATTTGAATACTTCCGTTGAGTTAGATTAATCAATCATAACATGTTTAGGAGACAAGATTGAGTTATACTCTTCTCCTTTATAGAGTAAAGAAAAGTATAAAACTTTTTTTACCATCAAGTGACTGGAAAATCCTATGAGGTTAGTTTGGGTACTACCACACAAAATCCAAATCATATAACAATTTTTTCAAACAAAAAGATTGAAATTTGAGGGCGAATCTTCTTGTTCCAGAAGGGGATAGAAATTATGTGGATCTCCCTCACGATTATAAACTGGAGTGTACAATACTACCTAGAAGGGTGTGAATAGGTTTTTCGATTTTAAGCACAATTGATTACAAATTAAAACCTAATCTACTACAATTACCTCTTCTCACAAAGATTGGTCAATTAATTAGTGAGAACCCCTTTTAATCACCATGATCCCTTACACCCAAGAAGATTGATATTAATTAATATTCTATTGTTTCACTCAAACACTCAATCTTGTGGTGATCCCAAAACCCAATTCTTAAACGCAACTATGAATGAAAAGATGTCTATCAATTATTCATAAATCAGAAGTTTATAAACCCAAGTAATAAATAACACAAGTGATTTGTTGATGAGAAAAACCTTCTCCGTAAAAAACCACGAGGAACCATTGGGGGTTCACCAAAACCTAATCCAGTACTCTCAAAGTCAATCTACAAGTACTTGAGTCTTATATATTAACTAATATCTTGGTTAGATGTTCCTTTCCTATGAATATCTCTCCACCAAAGGCTGTCCTTCTATGTATTATGTAGCTTCACTTGAACTCTCCGCCACACTGTTTGTTTAGGCCTTCTTCAATCACGGGCACACCAATGATTCTCGGTATGCACACATCAATGGGTTTCCTTCAAACCATCAATATTTTCAACACCAAGTTGTGTGCTTGGATAAAATCTGTAGTGGTAGCCTTGGCTCTTCGGGATCTAGAGTTGTGGTGGAATCTCTCTAAGTAGAATATGTGTATTCTCTTTCAAATGGCTTATAAGAGGCTTACTCTAGCTAAAGGAAAGGAACTCCCTATTTATAAGTTTGGAATAAGTTTAATCTTGTTCAACAAGAAATTCATATTCATGAACAACCACTTGATTAGTGGGAGGCAGTTGTCACTAGAATGAAAATCACGTTTCAATCCTAATTAGGAGAGGTAGACCACTAGAGTGATCATGATACCGCTTGAGCAATTTCATGGGACCGCTCGAGTGAGCTCATAGAGAGAGCCTTGTCCTCCTCTGTGGTCTTTTCCCTCTTGACTTCCCTATGTCATGAAGAGGCTGCTTTAGAGAAGGTTAGGGAGCATAGACCGATCCCAACTAGTTTTTAAATATAAATTCAAGAAAAATACTTGTCCACTTGAGCACTAAAGGGTGTTGCTCAAAAAGGGTCGGATAATTGTTCAATCTATGTTTTCAAAAAAAAAAAAAGATTTTAAAAAATCTTTTCTTTGAAAAATATTTAGGAACCATACATGGATTGCTTCAATTTCCAATTAACTCTAATCCTCTAAGCTAAATAACTAAGGGAGGTGTCTAGGTCATTACCTTTGTCCTAAACTTAAAGGTGCATCCGAAATGTGAATGATATAGCTTTGATACTTGATCTCCTCCCTTCAATTACGCTTTCGGATTGTCAAAATTTGTAGCATCATGACCATGGAATAGGTTGAGAATCACAATGAACTCCACCAAACTAACCAATTAGAAAATGTGATCTCACAATCTCCCACTATGACAATTTCATGACAACATAAATGAGCAAGAAATTAAGATTACAACCCAAAAATCGTTGAATAAAAGGATTGTAAATCTAATCTATCTAAATTCAAGATCTACTTCTAAAAAAGTATCTTGAAGATCATAGTCTTGCCTATCACTACACAAATCAAAACCTTGTGAAAAATATCATATATATGTTTGTGAATTGACCAACAAGTTAAGCATAGGACATACTTATATCAACATCATGCAAGTGAAAATATATAGCATATCATGAACTACTTTGTCCCATATGCTTGATAACCTATTAATATAGCAATGTCAATCACATCAAGTTTTTCCCCTTAGTTGGTGTTCACAAGTAAAATAACAAGTGTAAATAGCTGACTTCATGCCAACTTTACTTCCTGAGTATTTGAATAAACTCCGCCTTACTATGCTCACATGCAACATATCTAACCTAGTCAAGAGTAAATCTCTCCAATTTCTCTCATAAGTAAATAAAATATTCTCCTTTTTTGTCACAAATGTCAACCCAATGAAAACATATGACAAGCAGGGTACAAAATTAAGTTACCAAAAATATTTTTTGCTTATTTGCTATAAATTTCAACTTGTAAAATTGTAAATAGTAATTGCATTACGAGTTGAAAACTCAAACTTTTCTAGAACTCAGATGAAAAAAGAGACCTCACTGTTGGATTCATCTCGCGAAATCTAGTTACCCAATCAATTTTCGTTGAATTTTGAGATAGTTGAATTTTTTGTGTTTTGCAATGGGATCAGGAGCACAGTGACTAAAATAAATGTGATTGGAATTTAATTGCGAAATGCAAAAAATAATTTAAATTTAGTTCAAATAAAATATACTAAATTTAAAATGAGATGAGATTAAATTGATTCGGGATGAAATTGGATTAGAAAAATGAGACACGTGTGGCTTAATAAGAGCCAAGAATTTGGGAGTATAAATAGGGGAGAAAAATTAGATTTTTCTCCCCAATACTCAGCTGATTTTTGATAGAGATAGAAAGGGAAAGAAGAGAGAAAATAACATTTTCTTAAACTTTTTCTTGCGATCTACGACTATTCGTTCGTCGGATTGCTTTGGGTCAAGAACGAAAGTTGTTCTACACAACGAGAGTACATCTACGTATCAAAAATTGAGTATTTTACTAAAGTCTCAAGACCAATTTTTTTGGAAATTAAGGTTTGAAGCTTGATTTGGGTTTTCTTGGAGTCCTTATCACTTGTTTTACGCTTCTAGAGGTAGGGCTCTTTTCGTATCTAGGTTTATTTCTAACCTAGGGTTAGTATATGAAATGGGTAGCATGATAGAGATGAAATCTCTTCTCTAAATATACTCATAATATAACTATAGTATGAAAAATGGTACAAGATGGATAAAAGCAATTTTTTGCATGAAATGGAGTTTGTTGAAATTGCTTGTATGTGATTTCATGAGAAATGTGATAAATTGGGCATGTTATGTGTTTACATGATATTGTGCTTTTGGGTTTTTGATAAAATGTCTTGAATGAGATGAGCATGTTAATTGAATGAAATTAATATAACATACTTTGTGAAGATGTTGGAATATAATTATATGCTTTATGATATAAGTTACATTGAGGAATTAGAATTGTTCATATTTTACTCATGACATGTTGAATATGATGTTGTAAGTGCAATTGAAAAGTTGATTGCATAATGATATGAAATGCAATTGTTCATTACATTAGCATATGCACGGGAAACCTCGCATTCGTGAGCATGTGACATGAATGTGGGTGTGTACATTATTTGATCAAACACCATTTTTAGTGGTAGGTACATGCGCTCAAGAAAGTAGGACTTAGGTTCGATTAAGTTGCATGGGTTGCATTGAAAAAAGGGTCGGTATTTGCAAGAAGGGTTAGATTCTCCCTTGAGTTCCAGACACGGTGATTTGAATACACACTCCATTGGTATTGAGTCCATAAAGTGTGTCGGCGTACGCGGAGCTGTTGGTGGAAGTCTATAGATGCCGTATCGGTTGGGTACCCGTTGATGGAAGTCCATAAATACCCACCCCAATAAAGACCCGAAATTTATAAATGGGCATTGGATGTGTAACATCAATGGCAGAGGCTTGGAATGCTCAAGTACATACGCATGACATTGCACATGGTATAGGAGCTAGTGGAAAGCTCATGTTGCATTGCATGTGTGAGTTTCACCTCATAACATGACATGACATTGTGGAATTCATTGTTGAATTGTATATTCTTAAGTGAATAGTTGATTGTTTAATTGCATGTGAACATTTCATATGCATCTAGGTTATGCAATAGCCTATTTAGGATATACCCTATTGAGCGTGACTCACCATTTATGGGGACAATATTTTAGATGCAGGACAAGCGCAAGTGGACAGCCCTCATTGGGGTCCTTGTTGAGAAGAGATTGAGATGTGGCTTTCCAATTACATTTAATAAAAAATTGTGTAATTGGTTTAAACTTATAATGTGGTATAAAGGGTTGTTTAATGAACTCATACGAACTATATTTAGTGTAAAAATAGTTGTTTTATGAGTTTTGGTGAATGTTGTATGAGATTAGATAAGTAAAAGTTGAAGATTGAAAAGAATTAGGGAAATTCTAGGCCCAGGTATTCGTACCAAGGTGACTAGGTATCAGTACTACGCTGTCAGATGGCCCAGGTATTGGTACCTAGATTAGTGGGTATCAGTTCCTAGATTCCAATGGGCTTAGGTACCAGTACCTCATCACCCAAATACCGGTACTTGACAACTGAAAGAAACTTGAAAAATAAAGGTCTAGGTACCGCTACCCCGTTGCTCAGGTATCGATACCTAGTAGGCAAAAGGTTCATGTACCGGTACCACGTGTAAGAACTACTGGTACCTCTTTCAAAATTTTAAAAAATTTGAATATAACTTGCCAAGCCTTTGGGACTTGAGTCTTCTTTCTTAAAGGATGTAATTTGTTCAATATTAAGAGTAAATTGATGGGGGTTGAACCTTGGAATTGTCAAGTGATTGAAATGTGAATAAGTTATGCATTTGGGAGTGTTCTGGTACAAGGGAGACTCTGCCTAAACTCGGTGTTGGTTACAATCGCGGTGAAGGGGATGTGATGACATGTTGTCGGGTTATGCGGCATTCACACATACTTCCACGGGTTAATAGGTGATCAACAAATTAAGAAAGGATCCCCCGGTTTTGGGGTGTCACACAACCCAATGACAAAATATAACAAGCATGACATAGAATCATGGTATAACAAGATATAAACATAGGCACATAAAGTAAATAACAGACAAACAAGGCATATAACTCTAAGTTGAATATGATAAAGCATCACTAAACATGACTAAGAGTATTGTCACAACAAACGAAAATTTACTAAAAAAATAAAAGTGAAAAAATATGAAAAGTCAACAAAATAAAATATAGCACTTTAGTACAGACCATGAATAAATAAATAAAACAGTCAAATCTTCCATATGGCCTAAACTAAAAATCTCTTAAACAGCTCAAGTAGTTGCAGGCGCGATCCAAAAACCCAAATTGGGGTGATTCGAGCTCTTTCTTAGAAGTGCACTGGATCAAAAACATAGACCAGATAGCCTTAGGGATTCAATCTCGTGTTCTCAATGGCTTTCTACTACATTTATAACCTCAAAACCATGCAAGGGTGTATGTACAACCTATATTCAACTATATGCACATACATGAATGAATTTAGATCTAAATGTGATGCAATTTTCAAATTAAACAATAAATTCTCAACGTAAAAAATCATGAAAATTACTCATGTTCATATTATAATAGCTCCATCCAAATTTTATTATCTCATTACGTTACTCTAAGCCATATTCAAGGATTTTTCTACTTAATTTTATGCATCCTAAAACAATGTTTTCTTGGTACAAAAAAAAAAGAAAAAAGAGAAAGCAGTGTTTCCTCACTTAGTTCAATTCCACTCATACGTATTCAAATTTGTTCAACTTGGACTAATTCATGTGCAACGTGTGTGAAATCAAACGCCAACACAATTAGGATTCCACTTAGTTCAAATCATTAATAAACTTAACACGAGATCCTAATACACTGTCTAAGTGAATACATGACTAGTGAGTAAGTGTTCTAGTGATTTTATTTTTAGACAACTCCCCCTTTATTTTATCATTTATACTCTATGGTTTCAATTAACACGATTGTGAATTCTGTACTTTTAAAGTACTCTTATAAAAAGGATTAGAAAGAGTTCTTTAAGCTTTACACATGATCAATGTCTTTTAAGCATAAGTACTCTCAACAAATGAATTGCAATTATTTTTAGCAATCTATTTACGCCTCACATTTTCAATGATTGATCAGATTGGGCTCTTTTTACACAATTGGCTTTCGACATTTTTTAAGGGATTGGAGTTTAATTAATCTTTAGTCATGTGTTCACCTATCACCAACACTTAGAGTCACTTAATATCATTAATTTCAAAATAAACAAACTTTTAAGTATGAAGGTGAATGGTACGTGCGTATGATGAGCACATAATATTGCACATTTCATGGCCTCATTACATTCATTATAACTCAACTTTTGCATTTAATTACTTAGTGTTAGCCTATTTTATGAATAATATTGAATTCTCGATGTTGCATGTTTTGATAGCTTAAATATTGGATTTTAGGACCTTGCAACTATGTTGCATGTGTGGTAATGGCATGGACACAATACATGAAGAATTGGAGGCTTTAGAGTGAAGAAATCAGGAAATCAGAAACAGGAAAACAATACAGTAGATACCCTACCGGTATAGTAACCTACCGGTAGGGTTAAGCTACTGGAGTAAACCCTACCGGTAGACCCTACTAGTAGAGTCTGTCGTTCTGCTCCTCCTTCTACTGCTCAGACTTCCTGCTTTGAGGGTCCTACCAGTACTTCTCCCCCACTCTTCTGACACGCCCACAACACTGTACACCTGCTCTTGGACTTTTGAAGGCTTGGCATTAATGTAGCATGGGAGTGAAATGGGCTGCACATGGGGTTGCAGGCTATCTTGTCAAGAGCCATCACTCATCCCCTATGGATGGGAAGGCCTGCTCTTACACCTTGGGGTCCATTATGCACAAAAATGAATCACACACACTCCAATATATTCAGCATTTTTACACAAGAGACCGTGAGGGAGGTTGGCAACCTAAGCTTAGGAGTAGATATAGAGAGAGAGTTCCAAGGTTGAAGATGATGAATAGTAAATTTTGTTTTTGTATTTTCTTCTCCCATTTCACTTGCTATTGTTGTAGTAAGCTTTCATACTCTTGTAATCTTCATTTTATTACCTTAATGTCATTTACTTCAAGTCTTTTTCAAGTTTAGTTGTGTAACTTAGATTTCACCATTTATGCTTTCAAGTTCTTTATTTATTAGTTTAAAATGAGTATTGTTGATTTCTCTTCTTAGTTTAAGATTTCTTGCATTTAGTTAAGTTTTAATCTCCATTTCATCCTTGTCTCTTTACATTATGAATGTCTTGCTTTTAATATGAGTAGTTAGGATTTAAGTTGGTTAATCCAAGGGAAGACCTCCTCTTGGGGATTCCATTTCAACTCTTCTTCATTCCTCCCTTTTGAGTCAAATGGTTCGGTTTGACGGGGTTGAGAGTGGATGAGTTGGTGAGCCTTTGATATCCGGTAGGCCTAGTCACGGGTTATGCTTAGATACTCACCAATCTTGTCCCTAGGTTTCCCCGAATCAATCGTTCATTCATGCTCAATCGAAGGAAGACTTTGAGTTGATTTGGTATTCCCATTGGAATGAATCCTTTGGATTAGCCAACACTTGTTTTCTTGCATTTTCATTTACAAACCAAACACAAAACTCAAATATAAGATTTTACACTTTCTTTTCACTTTTGCAAAATTACTTTCACAAAACTCCGTTTCCTTCCCTGAGGAGACGACCTTGGAATATTTTCCAAGTAAAACACCGACAACGAAAAACTCCTTGCGATTGGGGAGCACTTTTGTGCACATTCCACATTTCATTTCACACATATTTTGTTCATCCATTTTTCACCATTCACATCCGTTATTTCCTATCTCTTGTATCATCCTGAGGGAGAGTGACACACCATACACATTTGAGGGTGGTGTTGAGAGGTAGGGAACAACACTATTTTCAATCAATCAGCGTACTTGGATTTAAATTTTTCAAAAGTAAATACCATCCAAGCACTCAATGATGAAAGAGATTTTGGCTAATGAAGCATAAATAATATTTATGTCACTAAGTTCTCTATTCGCTAATATGACTCATAGCAATGTACATTTCAACTTTGATATAAGGAGGTAACCATTATAATGCAAATCAAAGTATAAATTATTATGATCGTTAACAAAGATATAATAAACAAAAGATAAAATTTTTACTTTTTTTTACAATATTTTTTTTTCAAATAGAAAAAAGAAAAAGAAAAATATCCATAACCATGCAAATAAAACAAAGAAAAGAACAAACAAAGCAATTACAATAAATCCTAAAAAAATGAATGTCAAATTTGACATCAAAATTATTTTTAGATTTTTTAATTCTTTTGTTTTTAGATTTTTCAAATTTCTTTTTTTTTTTTGGATTTTTATATAGAAAATAAACCTAAAATAAATAAAGAAAAATTATCCACCAACTTAGTCTATATTGCATGAAATTCCATTACAACTCCTAGGGCCAAGTTCCACAAACACTCACTCAAGTGCACAAATACCTAGGAATTTCCTAAGATCCTTGAATCTAGGTGCATGTTGAAAGATTGGCTAGTTGATCTTGAGTTTAGATATAAACCAAAGACACCACCTTGTTTTCAACAGGCTCACAGATGAAGTGGTGACTTATATCTATATGTTTAGTCCTAGAGTTCTGAACAAGATTCTTTAGGATGCTAATAGTACTAGAATTATTACAATACACAGTTAATGCATCATGAGAAAACCCTTAATCAAATAGTATTTGCTTTAGACAAAGAAATTGTGAGCAACAACTCCCTACTGCATTGTACTCAGTCTAGAAAGGGATATGAAATTTTGTTTCATACTTTTCCAAGATACTAATTAACCCTAAAAAGTGCAGCAATGAATTAGGATTTTTGAGTTAGTAGTGTGCGTTAATTGAATTAAAATGTTTAACTTGAATAATATTATGCCTAATGTTTAATTTGTATATTTTATAGGGTTTCACATATAATTATCAAAACTTGGAAGGACGGAAGTGCAAAAGATGAACATAAGAGGGAGGAAAAAATAATTTAGCAATGTCAACAAAGGAGTCTCCACCATAAAAATCAGAGGTTTAGCACCGTGTGGACAGTGGTGGTGGTGTCGGGACAGTGGCTCCTTAATCCCTCCTCTCCTCCTATTGGTCCATTAGTGTAACAAAAGGTTGTGATTGGATGCTTCGGGTGTCTACCATCCCTAACCTCCTTCCTAGTGCTTATAAATAGTCAAGTTCAGTCATTTTAGAGGGAGACTTCGCCAAAGATGAAAGCCAGAGCCAAAGAAGAAGAAACCCTACCCTAAACACTCCCTAACCCAAAAACTCTCTTCTTCTACATTTCTTTTACATCCCTTTTACTTGGAGGATAGAACCTCTCCCACTTTTGTGCCATAGCCAGTAATAAGAATGAGGGTCTTTCAACTATTCCTCAGGAAAAGATCTTTTGCATTGATATTTGGTATTTGTGTTACATTGTAATGAAATTATCTCACCCTTCTTGCTTGTTTATAGCAATGGAATGTGAGCAGTCCTTTTTTACTCTTTAATGAAGGGTAAAGACATGTATAATATTGCTTGTGTTATGAAAATACTGATGTTTTGCTTATGCGTTAATGTTTATACCTCTCTTAATTGATGGATGATTATTACTATTTCCGTTCAGTGTCATATTACTATGTCTTCATGGTTATGAAGACCGAGATAAACCTACTACTATTTACCAGTTCATCTTTATGTTATTGCGTACTTCATGCATAATACAATGATACACATAATTGGGCTTTGTGTAATAATCGGGAGATTGGTGATTGACGGGATAAATCTCGTCATAGCTAATGCTTCAAATTAAATGCATAAACCAAAAATTCATCTTCATTGAATCATCGACCTATCGATCGAATAGCTAAAGTAAACATTTTGAATGATTCACCTTCGGGTTTACCAGGGTTATTTGATTGTTGTACGGTGCATAGACCTTCCAGCTAACTTAATCAGTTGCTATGATATGGTTCAATTTATACATCAGACCTACCAATTAACTTTCTAGTAATATAGGAGTTAATTGTTGTAAGGTGGCATTTTTATAGTCAAGACATAAAATGCATGTTAAATCCCCGAACTAAAGAGTAGTTTTTCAGTTATTGTTACCAAAAGTTTAGTTTAAGTATTTGTTTATCAGTTCTAAGCTTACACCACAAGCTTTTGTAAAGCACACTACGTGCACGAAAATCTTACCTTTCTTATTTTGAATCCCAATAGATAGATCTACGTGGGTTCAATCTCGGACTTAATTGAGAAATACTAAAATATGACCACTTATACTTTGGTATATGATTTAAATCAAGTCAAGCTTTTAGCACTGTTATCGGGGAGTTACGGTGAAGTTGTCTAGCCTATATTATATGTGTAAATACTGTTTGTTTTATTTTTATTGTTTATGTCTGTTAAGTTATTAGTAGGGTCTGTAAATCAATATATTATTCCATCTTCATCAGCTTCATTGGATTCATCATCACAAGCAACTTCGGTCTCTTTTAAGTTAAGTATGACTAATAATAATCAAAGAGAACAAGAGATGGTTCAAAATATCAGACCTTTGAGACAATATTTGCATCTTACACGTACTAGTATCCATTCATTTTTTTTTTACCCACAAATGCTCCAAAATTTAATATTAAAGTAGGGACAATATAGTTTTTATCTCAATTTCATGGTCTTGAGCCTAAAAATCCTTATTCACATATGAAAGAATTTAAAGAAGTATGTGGTGCATTACAAGATAATTTTAAAACAGTCTGATTGAAACTTTTTTCTTTTTCTCTGAAGGATAAAGCTAAACAGTGACTAAATTCTTTGAAATCTCAGTCCATTCCAAGTTCGAAAGTTATGCAAATTGAATTTTTCAAGAATTTTTTTCTTGAGCATCACACTAATGCATTGAGACGTCAAATCATGAATTTTTGTGTGAAAGAGGGGGAAATTTTTTATCAATGTTGAAAGAGATTTAAAGATCTTCTTCAAGCTTGCCCACATCATGCATTTGAGAGTTGGACCTTAGTTGATTTTTTTTTTATGATGCCCTTCCTTCCACAATGCGTCAAATTGTTGAAATAATGGCCCAAGGAGAATTAATGGGCAAGAATCCAGATGATATTTGAATTTTTTGACACCATTTTGAAAAGTTTCCAAATGTGGGACTCGGACTCACCAAATATTGTTAAAACCAAACCAATTTATTACAGGGAGGAAAATATGTGTTAAAAGAAGATGATGACCTTAGGGCCAGAATGGCTACCTTGTCTCGTAAGCTGAATACTCTAGAGATGAAAAAATTCAAGTAAGTTTATATTGTGTCACCTACTAATCAATTGTGTGGAATTTGTGCTTTGGCAGGACATCCCCACGAGGGAGTGTCCCACCATTCCAACCTTTAAGAAGGTTTTGATAGAACAAACCAATGTCATTTCAAATTTTAAAAAGCCTTATTCAAACTCATATTCTGAAACTTACAATCTAGGGTGGTGAAATCACCCGAATTTCAGTTGAAAAAACACACAGCCTATAAGTCAGTAACCAAGTCTCCACCTCTACCACAATCTCAGACTCAACAACCATATTTGCCTTATCAGCCCTTACATAAAAGAAGTCAAGAAAACACCATGAATCAGTTCTTTCAAAGTTAAATGAGTTTTAATACTCAGTCTACCAATGCATTTGATAATTTTAAAGCTCAAAACTTCACAAAATATTGAGGATATCAAAACTCATCTTGCAAGTTGACCCAGTCCTTTAGCATAACGAAGAAAGAAAAATTTGCATCTCAATCAAAACCTCTACAAGGTCAAACTCAGGTGAATATCGTGTCTTCTAAAGTTTCTTTGAGTCAAGTTCAAGCAATTACCACATTGAGAAGTTGTAGAGTGATTGACAAGACCATCAAAGTCAAAACTCTCAAGCCAACAACTGAGTCAACCCCTGTGAATGAACCAATTGAATATGAATCAACCAATGACAAGGACACAAATTTGCCTAAGGGAAAAGAAAAATCAAATCACATTCCTTAACCTTTTCCTCAAAGAGTCAAGAAACTTCAATCATTGAACAATCATGTTAAAATCTTTGAGTTAGTTAAGCAAGTGAAGATTAATGTCTCCTTATTGGATGCAATCAAGAAAGTCCCATCTTATGCCAAATTTTTTAAAGATCTTTGCACAGTAAAAAGAAGAATCAATGTGCAAAAAATAGTGTTTTTGACCGGCCATGCCAGTGCTATCATTCAGAACAAGGCCCCTCTAGAGTACAATGATCATTGGAGTTCTACAATTTCATGCATAATCGAAAACTTCATAATTGAGCAAGCTTTGCTTGATCTTGGAGCCAATTTCAATTTACTCTCATATTCAGTTTATGAGCAATTAGGGTTGGATGAGTTGAAACCCACAAATGTTAGGTTACAGTTGGTTGATCATTCTGTAAAAATTCCACAAGGAATTATTGAAGATGTACTTGATCAATTCGACAAGTTTTATTTTCTAGTGGATTTTATTGTTTTGGATACACAACCAATCTTGCATGTATTTACACAAATTCATGTCATTCTAGGGCGACCATTCCCAGCTACACCAAATGCATTAATTAATTGAAGGAATTGAATCATGAAACTTTCATTTGGAAATATGACTAATGAATTGAACATTTTTTATGTGACAAAGAACCTAGGTGGGGAGGGAGAAATTTGTGAGGTAGATGTAATTTATGAGATTGTAGAGGAAAATTTCATCAC
Organism: Ilex asprella; assembly: GCA_023539305.1. Taxonomy (NCBI): domain Eukaryota; kingdom Viridiplantae; phylum Streptophyta; class Magnoliopsida; order Aquifoliales; family Aquifoliaceae; genus Ilex; species Ilex asprella. Next base: position 15,327,206 of record CM042199.1, on the reverse strand, counting down.
GTCTTCTGGTTCTGACCCTCTACAAGTCTATTTGATCAATTCTGTTAATAATAGTAGAAATCCTGATGTGGAGTTTTATGCTAATTTGTTAAATTGTTTACATAAATTATCAAGAGACGCAAGAAACTTAAGCAAGAAGAAGTTCATTGGTGGAAACATGCCTCGATTGAAACTAGGCACTAACTCTAATTGGGAACTTAAGCCTGATTGATCTATCCCCTAAGCTATTCTTGTAGATAGTAGCTAGAATTTTTCTTTAGTGGAGATTCTTTGTTTGTTTTGCAGATTAGGGTTTTGCTTTATAGGTGTGTTTCATTTCCAGGCCATATTATCATTTGTCTTTAAATTTTACCCTATGTTGTTATACATTGAGGACAATGTTAAGTTTAGGTTGGGGGTGAAGGAATAATCCATATTTGCCTTTGTGACTGGCAGACAATAAAGAATCAGATAGTGAGACTTTTTACAAAAAAAAAATCAAAATTTTACCTAAAAAAAAACTCTTTTGGTTTAGCCTTAGTTGTGTGAAGGGTGGTCGATTAATGTATATGAAAGAATTTAATCTATGTTCTGAACCAATTTCAGGTTGTGCACTTGATTGTCTCAGTTTGACTATGTATGGGCAAAGCAAGGATTACGCGGAGACACCATCTTATTTCAGTTAGGACTGTTAATCGAATTGAGCTACTCGAGCTCGGCTCGAGTTTAGCTCGTTTTGGGCTCATTCGAGCTTGTTCGAATATCTTAAACAAGCCGAATATGAACATAATATTAGGCTTGTTTATAAACGAGCCGAGCTCGAGCTCGAGCTTGAGCAGCTCGAATGGCTTGATTAAGCTTTATATTTTTTACCTAGTTTTACTATTATTTTTACTGGTCCATTTATAGTCGTTCATTCTAAGCCTCCACTAAGATCCAACGATGAGGAAAACATCTATATTAACTTGTCTAACCCTAATACACCCATACCCAATCTAAAGGCGTTGTCTACATCTCGTCTAAAGCCCAAGCTAAAGCCCTCATTTACCTCTCATTGTCTGAAGACTGAAGACCTCATCATCTGAAACTAGTCTGCCTCTCATCATTTCTTAGACTGAAGCCCTCTCAGTCTGCCTCTCATCGTCTGAAGACTGAAGCCCTCGTCTGAAGCCCTTGTAGTGATTCATCTGATAAGGCTTGTAGTATGGCAAAAGAGGTATACTTCACCTTCGTCTGAGTTAATCTTTTTATATGCTGATTTTTATATGCTGATTTTTTTGGTCACTAGCTATTTTTATATGCTTATTTTTTATGCTGATTTTTTCAGTCACTTGCTATTTTTTATATGCTCATTTTTATAAGCTAATTTTTTATATAATGATTTTTTATGCTGATTTTTATATATTGGTGATGTGCATCAATGCATGTGCAAGTTGTGTGTTAGGCAATGTCTATGGAGAAGTTGATTATAAATTTGTTATGTTGTGTTAATTTGTTATTTTGTGTTAAGCGATGTTGAATTTGCTAAAATTCAATCCTCTTCGCAAGCCTGAATTTGAATTCTTAGGTCAAGCTTTATACGAGCTAGAGCTTGGATTCGATCTTGTTATCAGAAAACGAGCCTAATCAAACCAAGTTTGAAGTTTTTTATTTTTTAGTCATGCCGAGCTCAAGCTAAAAAAAAAAGGTTGATGTCCGAGCTCAAGCGAAGCTTGAACAGCTTCCCAAAATGTCTAGCCAAGTCTGAGCATGGTGATGCTCATCGAGCTTAGCTCGATTATCACCCCTAATTCCCATCCAATGCTTATAAGATATGTGCAGCATGAGATTGGAGCTGCAACTTTACCTTCTAGTTGATAATAGGACTGAAAGACAGATTTTGTTGGGTTTGGAGACCAGGATGACCCAATTTGATCAGAGAATGACCAAGTATGAGGAGAACTAGAACAAGATTCTAGCCAGCCAAAGTCTCATGCATCTTCTACTCTCTCTCTCTCTACTTTTATTGAACTCTTTATTTACATTTTAGTTTATGCACTTGGTTTTAAGTAATCTTGGATGTGTCTATGTTTTAAATTATGGTTTTATTTCAGTTGTTTAGTTGTTTGTGATGTTGCATATAAATTTTTTTGTGTTAAGATAATTAGTTCTTATTATTCACAGTAAAGTTATATTATCATTCTGTTAATTTGCAGGTATAACCCTAACCAAATCATGGGGGATTTTCATACACTGCTTGTGCATTATCTCTATAATTTTATAGAAAACTTATCATTTTGAGCACGAAATAATTTATTATTTTGTAAAACCTATCGAAATAACATGATCTTTTATGGAGCTTAAATATATAGTGGAGATGTAAAACCCTTACAATTTAACCACGTATACTTGGGTGTAAAATTCAAATCAAGTCTGATACCAAGTTTTTCCCAATGTAAATACACACACTGAAAGTGCTCTTACAGTCATCTAAATTCCCTACCTAATCGGCATCAGAATAATCAGCAATCTCGGCATTAGTTTCAAAGGTATACCAAATACCATACCCTAAAGTGCCACTCACATAACAAATCATGTGCTTAACTACAAGCAAGTGTGACTCTTTGGGGCAAGATTGATATTCTACACATACATCAACACTAAAGTCAATGTCAAGTTGACTTGTAGTGAGATAGAGTAGACTACCTGTCATGCTACAACACACTATGTGATCAACATTTTTTGAAGCCTTCTATATACCTCGGTCACTTCAAAATAAAAATTCATGATTTTAATTACCCAATATGCTCTACATTCTACCTCAACAAGCAAGTGACAAGATTTTCCATGTAGCGGCTTATAAGGAGACATCCTTAAAATTGTTTTAAAAGCTATACGGTAAGCCCATAACGCATTAGTTAGCCTTAAAGATCAATCTTTGTGGTCAGGGTTAACTATTTTTTTCTAAAATTTGTCTTATCTCTTTATTGGTCAATTCAGCTTGACCACTTGTCTGAGGATGGTAGGGAGCTGCAACCTTATGAAGTATGAAATATTTTCTCATTATATTTTCAAAAAATCGGTTGCAAAAATGAGATCCTCTATCACTAATAATTGCTTGAGGTATTCTGAACTATGATAAAATATTTTCTTTTAAAAAATTCACTATCGTGTGATGATCATTATTATGGCAGGAAATGACCTCAACCCATTTAGAGGCATAATCAACAGAAACTAAATAATATAGGTAGCCAAATGATGGGGGAAAGGTCCCACAAAATCTATGGCCCAATAATCAAATATTTTAATTACAAGCATTGGGATTAAGGGCATCAAATTTTCTTCTTGAAATACTCCCCAACCTTTGGCATCTATCACATGCTAACCAAATAGCATGGGTATCTTTAAAACGTGTGGGCCAATAAAATCTACACGGCAAAAGTTTTGCAATGATTTTCTTTGAAGAAAAGCAGCCCCCACATGCTTCATTATGAGAAAATGTAATTACACTAAGCATCTCTTCATTTGTTAGATATCTCCTAATTGATTTGATCCTTATAGTACTTAAACAAATATGGATCATTCCAAAAGAAATTATGTACTTGAAACAAAAAAATTATCTAAAGAACTAAAAGAAGAAGGTAGCGTACCCATGGTTAATTAATTTACAATATCAGCATATCACGGTAGCTCTAAAACCTCAAACAATTGCTCATCGGGGAAGCTTTGATTAATTGGTAGGTACTCATCAAAAAAATAATAGGTCAGCCTCAAAAGATGATCTACCACCACATTCTCCACTCTTTTTTTATCCTTAATGCTCAAGTCAAATTCCAAAGTATGATTATTCATCTAAGGAATCGTGGTTTGGCAACTTTCTTGGTCAGCAAATACTTCAAGGCTACATGGTCAGTAAAAACAGTAACTGAAGAGCCAACCAAATATGAACAAAATTTATCCAAGGCAAAAACAACATTAAGTTACTTTTTTCAGTAGTAGACTAGTTATTTGAGCATCACTAAGAGTTTTGTTAGCATAATAGATCACATTTTTATCCTTTCTTTGGTCTAACACCGCTTCTACTGCATAATCATTGGCATCACATATCAATTCAAAAGGTAGGAACCAGTCAGGAGGCTACATAATCAAAATAGAAATCAACAAGCCTTTAAGATTGTCAAAAGCTTTTTGAAAAGCCTCATCCCACTCAAAGATTACATTCTGACTTTTGAGATGACACATAGGTTTAGATATAGTACTAAAGTCTTTAATGAATCTCCTATAAAAGCTTGTATGTCCTAAGAATGATGTGATCTCTTTAACCGTTTTAGGACCAGGTAACTTTCATATTAGATCTATTTTTGTCTTGTCTACTTTTATCCCCTCTGATGAGAAAATATGACCTAGGACTATGTCTTGTACTATCATGAAGTGATACTTTTTCCAATTAAACACTGGGTTGGCCTTTCCACATTTGATTAAAAAAAATTCCAAGTTATTCAAGCACAATTCAAAAGAATCTCTATACATGGAGAAATCATTCATAAATACCTCCAAGCACCTTTCTACCATGTCACTAAACAAGCTAAATATACATCTTTGAAAAGTAGCAAGAGCATTAAATAATCCAAATGACATTCTTTTATATATAAATGTACCAAAAGAGCACGTGAATGTCATTTTTTTCTGGTCATCAAGTGTTATTTCAATTTGGTTGTACCCCAAGTAGCTATCTAAGAAAAAATTAAAAGCATTAACGACTATCCTCTCTAAAACTTGGTCAAAGAATGGGAGAAGGAAGTGGTCTTTCCTAGTCACCAAATTAAGTTTATGGTAGTCAATGTACATGTCTCATTCCGTGACAACTTAAGTAGACACCAATTCTTTATTCTAATTTTTTACTATTGTAACCCCATATTTTTTAGGGACTACTTAAGTTGGGTTGACCCACTTACAATTATAGATGGGAAAAATGTTTCCCGCATCAATCGATTTAAGAACTTCAGCCTGTACAACCTCTTTCATATAGGGGTTCAATCATCACTGCATCTGACAAGAAGGTTTTGAATCCTCCTCTAGTTATATGACATGAATACAAACTAAAGGGCTTATACCTTTTAGATTAGCAATGATCCAACGTATAGCACTCCTATGTCGTGATAAGATGTCTAAAAGTGCAAACTCCTGCAAAGACATAAACTTAGATGAAATTACTACCGGGTAAGATTCATCCTCCCTAAGAAAAGCATACTATAAAGCACATGGGAGGGGTTTCAATTCTAGTTTTAGTGGTTTGACACTGGAAGAAAGGGGTTTCTCGCCACTAGGAGCTAACTCCTCAAACTTGGGCACCAAGGGCCTTACTGCATGAACAGTGATAGGTTCTAGCTCCTTAGTTAGACTCAGGCTATACCTTTCTAGGTATAAAATCTAATTATGGAATATCATACTCAAACAAGGCAGTCTTCAATGTCATATTCAAGTGATCCTGTGCCAAGGATTCAATGTAATTTACCCCCTGATCTCATCTAATTCCCCCCGTTGTTTTGCAATGTTAAAATATTTAGCTTAAAAATCATATTTTCAAAGGTTAATGATTGACATCAATTAGGTGTAAATTAGAAATATTAAAAAATTCAAATTAATAGAATTACTGCACTAAAAAGTAGGAATTAAAGTGAATTAGGGTTAGTGCGGGAATTATTCGTTTTAACAGTTTTTATCTAAAGTTGCAGGATAAATGCCCAAATAACCAAAGATGAAGGGTGAAATGTCAAGAAAAAGGAAAGCTAGGAGGTCAAAGTATAATATTCCAACATGAAGAGTAAGCACTTCAGCAACTTGCCAAGCCACTTGCACCACCGTCCGGACGGCCCTCCAATGACCGCCTTCTTCCTCCTGCTTCCGTTTCTGTCTATAAATAGGCCCCTCCTCCTCATTAGCAAGGAGGCCGGAAAATAGAAAGCTTCTGAGAGAAATCCAAGGAGAGAAAAAGGGAAAGAAAGGAAGAAAAAGAAAAAAGAAAAGTGCAAGCACGATCCGGTCCGTGATACACTTTCAGTTCCAATACTGTACTTGTACATTTTTGTTGTAGCTTTCCATTCGGATAATTGAAGTGCTACCACTTTTTTGTCTTAATTGATAATAAGAGTGGTTGTCTTTCAATCGTTCCCTACGAAAGCCTTTTAAATTTTATATTTTAATTTCTGTTGTAATGAATACTACTCGCACTTCTAGCTTTTCTATAGTAATGGAGCGTGAGTAGTCGTTTATACCCTTCAAACTAGGGTAAACATATGTATAATATTGCTTGAGTTCTGAAAATGCTGATGTTTTATATATTATAGACTGACAGTCTAACAACCACGGTGTTCCTATTGGTATGGCTCTGCTTCCACTAGAATACTGAGGCTGTTTAACTGGCGGTTATATACGTTGTTCAATTTACAATATATTACTGACAGTCTTACAACTACGGCATTCCTACCAATCCACTGGAATACTGAGGCTGTTTAACTGGCGGTTATGTAACCAGCTTTCTTAAGAAGTTGCTGGGTTATGATATACTACCACCAGCTCGCCTGAGAAGCGGTTGTGTTATGGTTTATTATATAATAAGGAATAATCATAACGTCAAAAGAATAACTCAATTATTCCTCATGAATGGCTTGTCCTTCTGGATTAATTGAGTTAATCAATTGAAGTGGATATAACCAGCTTTCTTGAGAAGTTGCTGAGTTATTATTTATACCACCAGCTCGCCTAAGAAACAGCTGTGTTATGATTTATATACATCAGACCTGTCGATTAGCTTTCCAGTAAAATGGAAGTTAATTGTTGTGAGGTAGCATTTCCAGTAACTTAAGCAATACAAAGCATATGAATCCCTAAATTGAAAGGTATCTTTTAATTTCTTGTCAGTTATCTGCTTTATTTACGCACTTTATTATATCTGCACTTTACTTTCGCCTGCCTTTTATTTTAAAACCAGTTAATTAGACTAAGCTCACACCACAAGCTATCAAACATCAAACTACCCCAAACAACCAATTTACCATTTATTTGTGTTATTTTTCTATTTTATTCTTTATTTTTATAACAAGAATTACTTAACTCTTCGTGGGATCGATTCTTGGACTTAAAACCGAGAAAACTACAATTCGACCACTTATACTTGGGTGTAATATAATAACATAATTCCGACACACTAAAAAGTGCGAATCAGTTAATTTCATGACACCATTCCTATAATTGATTAAAGCATTTGAAGTAGCAAAGAATGGTTAACCAAGAATAGCAATAATTTGACTCCCTTAACAAACAGCTGGTTGGATGTCCAAAACAATAAAGTTTACCAAGAAATAGAATTTATCCACCTGAACAAGAACATTTTCAACTATCCACCTAGGTACTTTCACAAATCAGTCTTCCAATTAGAGTGTAATGTAGGTAGGCTTAAGCTCACCCAATCCAATTTGTTGATAGACAATGAAAGGGAGTAAGTTGACACTTGCCCCAAGATCAAGCAAAGTTTACTCTATCTTGAAGTTCTCGATAACACAAGACACAATAGGACACCCTGGATCTTTATACTTGAGAGGATCCTTATATTAAGTTATTTCACTAGCTTGTTTAGTTAAGAAGGCCCTTTTTGAACATTTTGACTCCTTTTAACTGTGCACAAATCCTTTAGGAACTTGGCATAAGAACGGACTTTCTTTATGACATCTAAGAGTGGTATGTTCATAGTTACTTGCTTAAAAAGCTCAAAACTTTCAACATAATTATTGATTTTTTGGGGCTTCTTGAGTCTTTATGGAAAGTAGTAGGTATAGGGCATGATGGCTCCTTTATTTCCTTAAACTAGGTTTCATCTGGGGAGACTTAGATAGGCTTTACCACAAGTGTAGACTCTATATGGTGGTATTTCCTTCTCAACAACCATCCCACTTCAAAGAGTTGTAACAACCTTAACATGTTCCTGTGTAGGATCCATAGTATGAGGGTTGCCTACTTGAAACTGACCCTATGATTGTTTAAGTTGGGTGTGGAGTTTTCCTTTTTCCTAATTAGTCATCAACTGGGTCAATTTCTACATGTGAGATTTCAAATCATCTAGAGATTGGGTAGTTTGAGTCTTGAATTCATTCATATGATTGTTAAAATTCATTTGGGATTGCAGAAATTAGTTTAATGTGCCCTCTAAACTACGTTTATGTGACACCCCAAAATTCAGAGGTCCTTTGTTAACCGTTGATAACCCAACAATCCGCGAAAATACCTATGGATGTTGCTTAACCCGACACCATGTGATAGCTTCTCTTAACCGGGATTATAACCCATTAAAGCAATCCGGGATCACTTATTCATTGGATCCAACTCAAGTCCAATATATCTTGAATTATACCTCATTAGGGTCTATTTACATCATTGGAGGGAAGGAAAACATAGGCCAAAATCATGGCAAAATACATTTAAAATTTGAAAATTTGGGAAAGTGTATCGGTATTGCGTACTGGTACGGTTTTCTCTCTGGAGTTGACTGTACCGGTACACAGTACCGGTACTGTCTGTCCAGTTTTGTTTTTTTCGACCATTTTTTATTTCAAACCCATTCCAAACCATACCAAAATCACCCCGTACATGATTAACAACATTACCAACATAAAACTTGTTACCTACAACTTTATTACATTCATTCACATGAATTTATATATCAAAAACATCATTTTCACAATGTTTTACCAAATATGTTTAAAAGTCACATGTCGGCCCCTCTTCACCCTTGATAGCCCGAATGAGATCCGTCCACCAGCATATACTCCAGACCTGAAATGTTTCCCGTATAGGGTGAGCCATACTCAGTAGAATATTTCCTACAGAAGCTACTCCCCTCCTAGATGCATATGGAATGCACACATGCAAAATTCAACAATCCATAACAATTCCAATCAATAATATGCAACCCCATGCCATCGAATGAGATGAGGCTCACTCATTTAACTCAACCTGAGCCCTTCCCGGCTCCCCCACACATGCAAGTGTCAATATGCGTGAACCCATCATTTATGTTATACATCAATGACATTTACAATTTCGGGTCTTTCTTGGGGTGGATATTCATGGACTTACACCAAAGGTCACCCAACCTACATGGAATTCATAAACTTCCACCAATGATTCCGCATACACCAACACACTTTATGGGATCTTTTACCAACAGAGTGCAAATCCAATCACCGGGTCTCTCACCTGAGGGATCTTCTAGCCCCTTCTTGCTACCCCAACTCAATTTATCATGCAACCATACACCTCAGCTAGGCCTTCGACCTAACTTTCCCAAGTCTTCCGTCAATCACCAAGTGTGGTGTTGACAATAACCATGCACACACCCATGTGATGAGATATTTTCGTGCATATGCAATGTGATGCACCATTGCATTAGCAATCATGTCCCATATGTATGAATTTCATATGGATCAATTAAACCACATATCAACATATTCCATGAAAATTTATATCAAAGTCATATAATTTCCACAAGTTATCACATAACTTAATCATGTTATTTCAATTTAATCATAACAACAATTTCAACCATCCAAGGCATTTTGTCAAACACCTTCAAGGCAAACAATCATTCTAAACACATATTATGCCCATAATTTCACAAAGTTACAAGAAGATACCCAAGTAACTCTCATGCATCAAAATCAAGCTAGAAGTTGGTCTAAGCCCTTTCTACGCTCACTTTCTCATTTCCATATTAATAGGAAAATGATATACATATATAAACATATACATCCAACCATTCCTATAGACATTTAAGTTAGAAATCAACGCAAGTAGGAGAAACCTTACCTCTTGGAGCGTAAATCGAAGACAAAAGCTTCAAGAACACCTCCAAAACTTGATTTCCCTCAAATCCCCTCTTTGTATCTTCGGTGAAATCTCTCGTTCTTGGTACGTAGATGTAGCCCTCGTCGAGGAGATGAACTTTAAGTCTTGGCTCGACGGATTTCGACCGACGAAACTCTGAGAATTAACAAAGGAAGAATGATGTTCTCTCTTTTCTCTCCGTTTTTCTCTCACACGTTAGAGCCAGCACTTTCAGCAAATATTTCTGCTGAAATATCAATTAATTACCCCTATTTATAATTTCCAAGACTTGGCTTAGATCGCGCCAAATATCCCCCACTTATCTGGGTCCATTTTCGCGTCGAAACGAATTATTTCATTCCAGTTTAAGTTCAAATTAATTTTATTTGAACTTTTATTCAATTTTAAGAAAATTTCAAAATTTTCGTCCAGTCGCCTTGAATGACTTGCAAAATTCGATTATCCCATAATTCGACGAAATTCGACAAGATGACTAGATTTCGCGATACAAATCCAACGCCGAAGTTCGTTGTGTCATACAAGCTCTAGAGAGTACATATTTTAATTTCGCATTATAGTGGTAAAATGATCATTTTGCACTTTTTCAAAAAAAGTTTAAATTTACTCGGATTTTACAGTTTATGTGGTGTCTAGTAAGGTGGGTATTGTGGTGGTGGTCCTTGTGGTGGGTTATTAGATGAGGGTTGTCGTGTGTTCTTTCAATAAAAAATAGAGTGACTTTGCCACCTTGGATTATATGTTTTAGAATATGGGTTGTTGTATGGCTTATTATACCCGGATATTGCATTAGATTTCTCCAACAAAACCTCCTTAAAGGCTGGTATAGTAGGACACTCTCCCGTAAGGTGTCCTATCAAAGCATATATCCCACATGCTTGTTTTGAAAGAGGCACAATAGTAATTCTCGATTTAATTCTATATTTGATTATATGTGTGTTACGTAGATTTTTATTCTTTTTGGTGTGTTTTGGTATCTCTCTCAAGTTTAATAATTTTTTATTTAAAATTTATATGTGTACGTACGTATGTGTGTGTGTGTGTGTGTATATATATATATATATATATATGCATTTAGATTAGTGTTTTGGTATCTTGTGCGACCACTAATTTTCTTCTTTAAAAAAATTATTGTTTCGTTTTGGGTAATTTCTATTAATTTGTTTTTTTTCTTATTTCTTCTTTGCTTGTTCCTTTTTTTCTTTGTTTCAATTTTACATCTTTTTGCTTTTTTCTTTTCTTTTTTTTCTTGTTTTGGTTTTGCATTTGTTCTTTCGCCTTGTTCTTTTTTCCTTTTGTTCCGGTTTGCTTGTTTCTTGTTTTTCTTGTCACAGTTTGTTTTTTTTTCTTTTTTCTTTTTTGCTTGTTCCTTGTTTTTTTTTCTTGTTTCAGTTTTCAATGTTTCTTTTTTTTTTGTCATTTTCTTGTTTTTCCTTAGTTTTTTCCTTATTAAAGGGGTGTATATAGTATGAGCTGGACTTAGTTACTAATGGGGTAAGTATAAAAGTGATGTACTAAGTAACTTGATAATAAAAAATTGACTAAGGTGGGAAGAGATATTTGTTAGGTGGAAATAGTCTCATCCGAAGAAATTCTGGGTGATTATAATTTATCCATATTCAGCATTTTTCCTTTACTTCCAACTTCTATTTTTTAAAAAAATAAATAAATTGTTGCCTATTTTGTGTTGACTCCTACTGATGATACACAAATCGGTCTTCATGCAAGATCAATAGTCAAGTATTTCAACGGGTGTGATTAATGAGCAATTAACAAACAATCAATGGCAATCAAGAGTAAAATAATAAATAATAGATCAACACAAAGATTTATAATGATTCGGTTCGGGTGGCCTATGTCCACTCTCGGGAACGGCAGCGGTGACCTGTGATATTTTATTGATGAATGGTGGTGCTCCGGAGAACTACAGTGCTTTGGGGGAGGGAGAGAGAGAGAGAGTGTGATGAGTGTAGCGTATCAGAGGCGTCAAGGGTCATCCCAAGGTGGTGTGTGAAGTAGAGGTCTCAAGATGTCATCCTCTCTTCTATGTAGAGAAGGCCTTACATTATATAAGTTTGGAGAGGCGGTGAGACGGTAACGTGAGGGAGAGGACTCCCCTTCTTTGGTAAGTACAAGTATGGTAGGATTTGATCTCCTTCAATACCTATCCCGATATTTTTCTCTCTCACGTGTTCCTATCTTCCCAGACTCCTTGGATCCTATACTGGGTCGGATCGATCAAGTGGGTCTAGGATACCCTGTAGCTGACTTGGGACTTCTTGATTCATTGGGTCTGACCTAGTTATTTTTTAGCTCATCATTTGCCCCCATGCCCCAAGTTCTGACTTTTTGCTAGAGGAAGGGGTTAAGGGCATGTGCTTCGTCTTCATTTGAGTATGAGTTTTCTCTTGAGTAAGCAGAATTTTTTTTTTTACTTTCCACGGTAGCTTTTCATCTTTGGGAACTCAGCTAAACTTATCGATTTTATTTTTCGGCGTTGGCTTCCCTTGTCCTCTTCTCCTTTTTTTTTTTTGTCTTCTTTTTCTTGGGCGCTCACCCTTTAGCCCCCTTTCCCTCTTTTTTTTTCTTTTCTTTCTTCCTTTCTTGGTTGGGCGCCGCCTCTCCTTCTTTTCTTTCTCTTTTTTTTTTCTTTCCTTTCTTCCTTTCTAGCCTTCTGGGCGCTGCCTCTTCCCCTTCTCCTTTTTTTTTCTTCTTCTTTTCGGCACTACCTCCTAGGTGTTGGCTTCCCTTTTTTTTGTTGGGCGCTGTTCTCCTTTGCTCTCTCTTTTTTTTTCTTGTTCTGGGCACCGCCTCCTGGACGTTGGCTCCCTTTTTTCTTCTTCTTGTTCGGCGCCGCCCTCTTGGACGCTGCTCCCTTTTGCTCTTTTCTCTCTCTCTCTCTTCTTTCTTGGGCTTACTGGGCGCTGCCTCTTCCCTTTCTTTCTTTCGTTGGTTTTTTTTTGGTCTCTTGGGCCCCACCTCATGCTTTCCTTTTTTTTTTCTTGGGCGCCTCCTACGATTTTTTTTTCCATCTTCTTGGGTGCCGCCTACTGCTTTTTTTTTCTTTGCTTGTTGTGGATCCTTGATACAAAGTGAGGAGAGACTTTGGCAAGGAGTCCATGGCCAGTGTGGGCGAGCTTGGGCGGCGCCAACATGGCGATGGGTGAGGTCTTGATGAAGAAAGGTGGCGTCATGGGTAGTGTGGGCAATGCCCTGTCACGTACTGGCGGCTTGGGTCTTGCACTAGGCGGTCATAAAGGTGAGATAGGAGACTGATTGAGATGGGAGGACTCATCCCCATGGGCGATGTCAGCACCTTCTTGTTGTGGGCCCTTTATGGCATCAAATGTTAGGGGAGACTTGGTGGGCGGTGCCAACTTGAAGGCGAGGCAAGGGCATTGCATGCGGCTTTGGGTGCCTCCTCTAAGAAGGAGAGTTGGGTGCCTCTTTTGGGTGAGAGGGAGAGCTGGGTTCTGACAGCAGTTGTCAGGCATTCATGGACAACATTGGAGGCTGCCGTGGGCGACCACCTGGAGGCTGGTGTAGTGCTTTGAGTGACGCTAGGAGACTGGGCAGGCGCCTTGGGCGCTGCTGTGTTTGGGGGGTACCTTGAGTCTTGTCATGGACAGCGCCTCTCTAGTGCTTGGTCACTAACTAACCTTGTCTTTCATTATAGGCGTCTTGTTGATAGAGCGATGGTGGAGACTCTTTGTGCTTTGAAGGTGATTTTTTCCCTTCCTCCCAAGAGGGCAAGGTTTGATGGCCCCAGTGCTTCTTGGTTAAGGTCTGATGGTCAGGTTGTTTCCTAGGAGATGGGACCCGATGGTGCCCTCACTCTGTCCTAGGCAGGGACTTCTGTGTATCCCAGAGCTAGCGATCGTACCGCTATAATAGTTAAGACTCCATTGTGGTCTTCCACGGGGACTGTGATTCCACACAGTTGTCTTGCTACTAGTAGTGGCTTAGTGTGTATGCTCTAACTTGACTTCGGTCAAGAAGTGGCTCTAGAGGTATGTGACTCCCGGGGATGGAGGAGTCTTCCATGGTATGTCTTTCTTCTTAACATTGATTTTGTATTCACTATCTTTCCTTATGTTCTACTTTTTGAATGCTTTCAGGTGGACTGAATTTCAAGTGTCTGCCTAGAGATGACAAAAATAATGTTATTCTAAATATTAAAATATCTTAACATGATTACCTAGAGAGAGGTAAGTTATTTGCATGTGAACAAAAATAGAGTCTGAGGATTGCTCGTGAGAGAGCTACACTTCTTGAGGTCGGGCTTTTGGCAACTCGTGAGAGAGGCACTAAGCTGGAGATTGATGCTGCTTGGGAGCAAAGGTAGGGCCGAGCTTCTTGGTTACTCGCGAGAGAATGCGAAGCTGGTTATATAGGCTACTGGGGAGCAAAGGTAGACTTAGGCCGAACTTCTTGAAAACTCACGAGAGAGTGCGAAACTGGAGATAAACACTACGTAGGAGCAGAGGTAAGGCCGAGCTTCTTGGCGACTCACGAGAGAGTGCGAAGCTGGAGATAAAGGCTACTTAGGAGTAGAGGTTGGATTAGGCTGAGCTTCTTATAGTCTCGGGGATGGCTGCAGTAGCAGAGGCTTACAAGGTGTGTCCCGCACTCTTCTTTGGCTTTGTACTTGGGCTTTTTTCTTTATATTTTTGGTTTTGAATGCCTGTAGGTGGTTGTTATTTTGCCCTACCTGTTTACAAATACGCTGAAGATTAGGAATGCAATTGGCGGCCAGGCAATAGAGAAGCGGGCATATGAGACTGATGAAGAGCAGTTAAGTTTTAAGAAGCACACGAGGATGTCGTGAAGCTGTTAGGGCTTGAACGGCAGGCACGAAAGGATGCCACTGAGAAGTTGAGGCTAGCACATGATAGGGCTGCTCAACTTGAGGCTGGCTTGAGCGGCAGACATGAGAGGATGTCACGGAGCTTACACGGCAAGCATAAGAGGATACCATGAAGCTGTTAGGGCTCGAGCAACAGGAACGAGATGATGCTGCTGAGAAATTAAGGCTAGCGCATGAGAGGGAAATTCAACTTGAGGCTGACCTTCAAGTAGCACTTGAGAAAGCTACTAGGCCAGAAGCTCATTCCATAGAGATGGAGGAGATGAGGGATGCTGCTAAGGAGTTGCGCACTTGGTGGGCACCTGCTGCTAGACACCTAAGGCTGAGCACTCGGTGCTGGGCGCCTGGTGAGAGGGGGCGAGACCCATTATTTAGGCAGCATCATGGGAGGCTCCCAATGTAGAGGGGGTGAGACCCCTCGTCTAGGCGACATCATGGGATGCGCCCAAGCTGGAGAGGACGAGACTCCTCATCTGGGTGGCATCATGGGGTCCCCAAAGTGGAGAGGGTGAGACCCCTCGTCTGACGGCATCATGGGGGACACTCAAGTTGAAGAGGGCGAGACCCCTCGTCTAGGTGGCATCATGGGCTGCCCAAGGTGGAGAGGGAAAAATCCCTCGTCTGGGCGGTATTATGGGAGAGCGGCAAAAGCAGAGAGGGCGAAAGCCCTCATCTAGGCACCTACTATTGGGGGCGCCTACCGCTGGGTGTCTGGCGATGGTCGCCTTTTGTCTACCTTGTTGTTTTATCATATTCTAACCTTTGTAAGTTGTCTGTAAATTTTAGGAAAGCACAACAATTCTGAACACAATAATCTGTGCAGAAAGTTATTTCATAAAATAATAAATAACAGAATAAATAATCTAAAACAATAAAGGATAGATGAGAGTCACTGGCATTCTCTCTAGTCCTCCTACGCTGGTACATGAGGAAGGGGAACACATGAGTTCCCTTCGCGCTCGGGAGGGACAACTGGGCGAGGGACGCCCTAGTGTGGGCTTAGGGCGCTCTGGCAAGGCCCCCATGGCAGGGTGTTGCTTGGTGCCTAGAGAGGCAACCCCTCTCTTGTTAGAGGGAGAAGGGCTCTTCCCACGGGGTG
This sequence comes from Ilex asprella, assembly GCA_023539305.1. NCBI lineage: Eukaryota > Viridiplantae > Streptophyta > Magnoliopsida > Aquifoliales > Aquifoliaceae > Ilex > Ilex asprella. The sequence continues at coordinate 15,311,385 of CM042199.1, read as the reverse complement.
AGGGGTGGAGCCTTCTTAGGCGAGCATGATTTGCTGGTTTTGGTTTACCAGTAGCTGCATGGTTTGTAGGAGCTATTGCCCGACGACGGGGGTCGGCGTAACAGATGATGCACAAATCGGTCTTCGTGCAAGATTAATAGTCAAGTATGTCAACGGGTATGATTAATGAGCAATTAACAAACAATCAATGGCAGTCAAGAGTAAAACAGTAAATAATAGATCAGCACAAAGATTTATAGTGGCTCGATCCGGGTGACCTACGTCCACTCTTGGAAACGACAGCAATGGCCTATGGTATTTTATTGATGAATGGTGGTACTCCGAAGAGTTACAGTGCTTTGAGGGAGAGAGAGTGATGAGTGTAGGGGATATGTATAGGTTTCAGAGGCGTTAAGGGTCATCTCAAGGTGATGTGTGATGTAGAGGTCTCAAGATGTCATCCTCTCTTCTATGTGGAGAAGGTCTTACATTATATAAGTTTGGAGAGGCGGTGAGGCGGTAACATGAGGGAGATGACTCCCCTTCTTTGGTAAGTACAAGTATGGTAGGGTTTGATCTCCTTTAATGCCTATCCCGATATTTTTTTTCTCCCGCGTGTTCCTATCTTTCCAGACTCCTTAGATCCTAGATTGGGTCGGATCGATAAAGTGGGTCTAAGCTACCCTTTAGCTAACTTGGGACTTCTTGATTCATTGGGGCTGACCCAGTTGATTTTGAGCTCATCACCTACTGCAATTTTTTTTTATATTGTCGCTATTACTCTCTATTGATCAAAATAAGAAGCGTATAAAAGTGTTGTATTTCATTATTTTATTATATTATTATTTTTACTATAAACAAACTAAGGAAAAATCTACCACCAATAAGAAATTGGAAATTGGATATACTACACCATCATCGTAGCACTATTTTATTCTTTTTTGTGTGTGTGTGTGTGTGTGTTTTTTGCAATAATCCAAATAAAGCAACCGAAGGACTTCAATTAACTCCTTGACGGTTCAATGATAAGAATGTCCAAACCAATTTATTTATTGTCAAGAATACTTCCACAAGAGATGTGATCATCTAGTAGAGTTTTTCCATGAAACAACCGTCAATTAAACACGTGGTCAAAGTGACATGGGCAAAATTGGCAAGAACTCTCAATATGCGGAGGGTAATATTGGAAGCGGGTCATAATTGCAATGGTAAAATAGATGATAAATAAACTGAATAAAATCTTAAAGAGACAACAATAGAGTTAGAGATAAGGACAAAGAGCGGGAGCAATGAGAGTTTAAGAGAGAGAGAGAGTGAGAAAAAAGTTAGAAATAAGTGGTGACAGTAGAGGAAAAAATAGTGAAAAAGAATTTAAGAGAGATTACTACTTTTAAAATAAGAAATCGTTACTTTGGGATTTTTGTAGAAAATTTTGGATTTTTTTAGAAAGTTTTGTTATATATATAAATATATATAAGGTGTGAAAAATATTGTTACATTTTATGATTTTCTATAAAGTTTTAGATTGTTTCTTTTAAATATATTGAGCCTTTAACTTTGTCTATTCAAAAGTGTATCAGAACATGATTGAAAATTAAATTAGGGCCTTAGGAGGCTATTTTAATGGTTAACCTGTTATGTCTCCTCCCATTCAAATGATCGAAGTATTTGTATATCTCAGAATAATTGTAGTATCTATTTGCACCTCATTATCGAGTCTTCATCTATATAACCGATTAAGTGAGATAAATTAATTAATAAACGATGCGTAAGAATTAAAGATAATGTGTGACTCCATATTTTATGCATTTTTAAAATTTGTCAAAAATAATGCGTGGACCGTTACAAGAGGTATTGTCATAGTAAAGATGTTCGATGTTACAATATGGTGTCACGTAATTTTTATTTTTAGTAATTTAAGAATTTAATATATAATAAACATTAGATATGTGTTATTTCATATTCATACTATATGAGTACAATTGTTCAATAAAAAAATTCATAGGAATTGTAAATATACTTAGATCATCATGACTAAGTACATATTTTTTAGCAAATAGATCCACACATCTGTTTGTCTCTCTCATCTCTTGTTTGAACCCCACTTTGTGAAAGATAATATATTATTTCATTACTATTTTTATGTTCTTCTATTTGTTTTGTATGTCTTTCATGAAAATTGTGGTACTAGATTATCGACTCTCAGTATATATTCATAATTTTATGTTATATTTTTATTTAATTATTTAATTTTTTTATGATCCATAACTGGTTTATATGTGTAACACTCACATACTGTTTTGTTGTGTTTTATTTTCTCTGATAATAATTTTATCAAAAAAATTTTGGATATTAATTATTTTTTATTGTGGATTTTTATGAGAATGAACAATTTAATTAATTGAAATTTTTGTGTTTAATTGAGAAAAAAATCGAGTTTGAGATAAATAGAAAATGTGTTTGATTTATTTTTATTTGTGGAAGAGAGAAATACTTATTATATTTTTTTATTAAAGTGTTAACTTTTTTGTCATTTAATAAATATGTATCTATAATATATATTTGTGAGAGGGACTACACTTTTAAAACTAAATTCTAAATTTTATTTTGACTTAATCTAAAGTATTTTTGTTATATTAAATTTTAATGAGTTTTAAGTTTTTATCTATACTTAGGGTGTGTTTGATAACGTTTTCGTTTTTATGTATTTTGAAAAAAAATAGAATAAGTTTTTATTTTTTTGTGATAAAAATTAAAAATATAAAACATGTTTGATAGTCATTTATATTTAAAAAAGTATGAAAACAAAAATAAAAAATATGTTTGGTATTATATTAGCATTTTCATAATTTATTGTGGTTATTTTGATTAATTATTTAATCACAAATATATCTCCACCCTAATTAATGAAAACCCACTTCACCCACCCATCAACGCCACTACCAAACCACTGGAAACCCACCACCACCACCTCTGTTTAGCCACCACCCAACTCACATATTTATCCATCACTAACACTATTGAAAAACTATCACCAAAATCAATGAAAATATACCACCAAAATCACTGAAAATACACCACCAAAATCACTGAAAACCTACCACCAGTACCCCTGTTTAGCCACCACCAACACCCCTTGAAACCCACCACCCCCTAAAAATACACCACCAAATTACCGAAAATTCACCACCAACACCATTAAAACTCACCCCCCACAATCCTGGAAAACCCACCACAATCACCATCGAAAACTCACTCCCCAACGCTCGAAAACCCACCACAACCACCAGCACTCCTAAAAACTCAACACCTAACTACTGACTGAGCTTGAGAGAGAGATCTGAGATGAAGAAATCCATCACATAACCACCGTCTAAACAAAGGTTTGGTTCTGAGATGAGATGAGGAAACCCATCAGTTTCCATTCTACCTTCGTCTTCGTGGGACACTTCGATTTCTCAAAGAGAGAGACGAGAAGTATCACGTTTTCAAAGAGATTGAGAGAGAGAGAGAGATATGAGAAGCTACGGTTTCAAAGAGAGATGAGGAGGAAAAGTGATAACAAAGGGGAATAAATGGGTTGTTTTATAGTTAACACAAAAAATCCTACATTTTGTCACAAAGGGAATTCGAAGTATGAATCTCATTAAAAGGGGTCCGCTTTGAGCGCGTGTTTTTATTTTTGGGTGTTTATGAAAACACTTTTTTCTATGTTCGCATTTTTTGACCTTGTTTTTAAAACACGGTACTCTAAAAAAAATAAAAAGACACTCCAAACGTGTTTTTATTTTTTATTTTGATAAAAATTAAAAACAATAACAGAATAAAATAAAAACTCTTCGTCACCAAACACTACCTTAACTTGAAAATTTGGACCTGCGCTGTGTGTGGGCGTAACTCCATTGTTGAGCCGGCCATTGTCTATATTTACACATAACTAAATCTTCAAAAAAAACAGAAACGGAATGAGAGAGAAGATGGGTACAAGTGTGAAGAAATTCATGTTCAAGAAAGCGAAGGGTACGACAAGATTAGAGGGTTTATCAAAGAAGATTAAAGAACTCAGTATACTGTGTGACATTGATGCATTCCTTGTTTGCTATGATGGACATGATACTTCGTCGTCTTCTTGCTGCTACACATGGCCTGAGGACCCAAAGGCTTGCCTCTCACTTATTCAGAAATACAAGAAAAAATTGGCCCCAATAAAACATTGCAATGGTTGTTCGTCTCGTTCGTCCAAGAAAGCGCAAGAATGTGAAAGATTTAATGTGGGTTTGCAAAAGAAAGTTCAAGGTAGTGAAGAATTCAAGATTGATTTGCACAAGAAACTGAAAGAAAGTGAAGAATCGCATATGGGTTCCTCCAAGAAAGCGGAAAAAGGTGAAGAGCACAACACTATTTATGGTGCTACGACTACAGATTTTGTGAATATTGGAATGAGGGTTGGAGTAGATGAGCTGCAAGAATTACTATCCCGGATTGATCAGGTAAAGTTGGATGTGGAGGAACGAATACGCTTCTTGACGATGACTCGTCAGAATAAGGTCATAAACAGAGAAGAAGAGACTCTGGTTTTGCTAGACATGAAGAAACAAGAAAATCAAGGTGAGAAGAAAGGTCCAAACCAAGACGGGATGATGGGTACTAGTAGCTATTCTGGTATGCTAAATTCTATTATTCTTGAAGGTGATGCTCTTGATGCTAATTTAGCAAGTTCGCATGGACATGATGGTCTCATGGAAAGCCCTGGCTGTATGATGGGTTTTGATAGCTATTCTGGTTTGCTAGATTCCATTGTTCTTGAGGGTTGCGCTCCCGATGCTAATTTAACAAGTTTCCATACGCATCGTGGTCTCATGGAAAGCAACAACAGTATGATGGGTTGTGATAATTATTGTGGTTTGCTAGACTCTACTACCCTCGAGGGTTGTGTTGGACTTGGACCCATCGATGATGACAGGATGATGAGTTGTTTTTATGGACATGGTGGATTCATGTATAGTAACGAATGGATGATGGGTTGTGATAGGTATTCTGGTTTGTTGAGCTCCGTTGTTATGGAGGGTTGTGCTCTGAATGCTAATTTAACAAGTTAGTATGGGTAGTGATTATGGGTTGATTTCTCATGTAGTCGATCCGGAACAGATTGAGACAACAATTCGTTGAATTGAGTGTTTTTTGACTTTAGTATGTGTTATTTTCCTGAATTTAATAATAATAAATTTGTTTTTGATGATTGGCTCTGGTCTTCAAACTTCTCTGATTTGCTTGCATTGAGATGCTTTTCTTTTCTTTATTTATCTTTTTTTATATATTTCAATTGTCCTAGTAGATCATCACAATATTTTTTATTTATATACCTGAATCTTGTTCAAAACTATCTCGCTACACAAAAGGATAAATCAATAGAGGATGGTCCCAAAAAATTACATATTCAAACCCCTAACCTACTTGTCATAAGAGGTTTATCATGTGACTTAACCCCTTAAAGATTCATTCGGATGGTTTTCACCATTTAAAGGATCCACTGGTTGATATTGGGTACATATCAATCTTTTTTATTTTATTCCATTGTCATGGTCTTACATTAACCAAATGTCATGGAAAACATGTCAACTGAATAAAGGTCTAACATATGATACAAATCCCACGTGAAACTAGGACACAACATATAAAAATAAAAAATAAAAACCATTTTGTTTGCAGGATAATCAAAATTACTTTCTTTTCCGAAAGGGAAATGAAACAACTTCCATTATAGTATTCACAAAGAATGCCATCTTTTGAGGATGCTCTTAGGATCTGATACTGCAATCTGAATAGACAACTAAACTGACTCATTCTCGTAGTTGCACATAACAAGAACGAGAATGAATACCGAAAAGGAAATGCTATTTTGGCCTAATTTAGGGATCTACTTTAAGAACCTAATTCAATACAACCATTGAATTGGGTGTGGACTTCATTCAATATTGGAACTCACAAGTAATTCAATGGTTAAATTGAAATCACATCATTAGGTCTCTAAATTAAGTCCCCAAATTAGGTCTCTATAACATTGCTCATGCTAAAAATGATGACAACCATTAAGCTGCTTATGAAGAGTCAGCCCAAGCAGCTTTCTCCAATGCCTTTAATAAGTCTGTTATAGCATCTTCAACTTACTCTCTATTTCCTCTCATTTAATTATTTTAACTAGTCAAATACTAAAAGCACTCCTCAACCCACTCTCTATCTCTTCTCTACTTCCCATTTCACCCAAATGACTCTCCAAATGTAGAGAGTCATTTAGCCTCTCTAAATTCTTTCTCTACCTATATATATGTTGTATTTCTTCTAAATTATTGAAAGTTAGTAAAATATTTAAATATATTTTGACTAAATTTTAGAGAGCTGAGTTAGAGATGCTTGTTGGGTTAGAGATGCTCGTAGCTTCCGTGCGAGTTTTCTCAGTAGAGCTGCCAGTTAAATTATCCTGTGCTTCATTTGATAATACTCTCTTTTTTTTATTTTTGGTGTATTCTAGTTTATTTTTATTCAATAAAACATGTGCAATTAAATTATAAATAGCATCCACCTGCTCATTCCATTCATTCCCAACTGAATGACAACAAAAATGCTATCACAAATCAAGGACCCATGAGTCACCTTCAAACTTGAATTTGAATATTCAGCATCTAAAACAAAGAGCAATGTCATAATTAGTAAATTTTTACAAGACTGCCCTCGTATTCAACTCATCTTACAGCAGTTGAATAAAAGTAAGAATAGTCGCACTTGATTTGTTCTATCTACGTTGAATTTCATTGGTTATATCTGTACTGCCATCATATGAAACCACCTTATTTTCAGTACTACCAGCCAAACAGAACCAAAATTGCAAAAAGCATTGGCAGGCAAGTTCTTGCCATCAATTCAATCAACCATGTCCATCACCATTCAGAATCGTAGATATAAGTCCATACTAGGGGAACACAAAATAAAACAGCACTCTGAAGTAACCTCTCATACAAAGAGTGGAAAGGGGTCCTATTCAATAAGGCTACAACTAACACAGTGAAGCCCTCCTAGGATCTGGATGCTAAAGTTATAAAAAAAAAAAACCATAGCAGAGCAGAAATGGCATATAACATATATACATCTATCACAATTGGTACGAGCAAGATCTCAATGATGCTCACAGTAGGTTTTCTTGTTAGTATTCTAACCTATCAATGATGCTCACAGTAGGTTTACTTGTTCCTGTTTTAACCTATTTGCAGACAGGATTTGTATTTTAAAGACAAGAGAATGCAAAAAGGAGATGTTTTGCTGCGTTTTTCTTGGGAGTCTCTTCATTTTGTTTTGCAGTTACCTCTTGGCACAGCGAATCAAATTACGCTATAATGAGAACTAATCATGCATTCGGTACAAGCAGAATAAAACTTTTAACCAGTAAGTGTGCTGCAATTATGAAGATAATTGCGAAAATCTTACTAGGAAGAGTAATCCAATGGGAGCCTTGTGACATTCCTGAAACAATTCTTCTCAATCTGTAGTAAAATTTCCTCATATTATTCACTATCCCAATGTTATAGTTGATTAAATGTGAATCTTATTAACTCAATCTCTTATATTCTCCCCCACCGTTATACACAAACCATCAATCAAGAACTTCAATCAGATGCGACACAAGGGCACATACTCATAAGAACCAAATAAACAATGGGTTGTGATTTTGTATACAAACACATTCTCTTCCGATGAATATTTTTAAACAATTTTAGCATCATGATCACAAATTCAATAGAAATCCACAGTGATACCACAACGAAAAATAATAAAATATGTTGTTTCTAGACATCTCTTCCGTCCTCTGCCAAAGCAAATTTTTGGCATTTCATACATCGCCGAACAAACTGTTGTGCATCCTTCTGCATATTTGGGCACCAATAACCTTGCGAAACAGCACGGTGAGCAAGAGACCTCCCTCCAGTATGAGCTCCGCAACTTCCTTCGTGTATTTCAGACAGAAAGTCAGGAACTATACTGGGGAGTACACATTTCAAGTAGGGGCCTCCAAATGAGCGTCGGTAGAATTCGTCTTTCGGAGATAGCCAGAATCTGGCTGCTTTCAAACGTAATTTGTGAGCTTCCCTCTTATCCTCGGGCAAATCACCATTCTTCAGAAAACCTATTATTGGGTCCATCCAACTTGGCTCGGAGATATTGCACAATATTTCGTCTGTTCTAGTCGGCTGTACGCTTGGTTCGGCTTGAAATTCCACAATGATAGATCTTTCAATGTCTTGCTCGATTGCGGAGGCTAGTGATGCTAAGGCATTGACATGTGTGTTCTTTGCCCTTGCAACCTGCTAGATTGAATACTCGGGTATCTTACTTAGTTCCTTTTCCGCAATGGCTTGATATGCTATCATCCTTTCATCCTTAGCCGCATACTCCCCTATTATCTGATTTACAACTAACTGTAAATCGGAGAATATTTGGAGCTTCCTTGCCCCCAACTCGATTGCCAACCTCACTCCAACTATCATAGCTTCGTATTCTGCTTCATTGTTGGATGCACTGAAGCCGAGCCTGATTGCTCTCTCCAGTGTACATCCTTCGGGACTTACAAGAACCCAGCACCTTTCTGATTTGAGGCCCCGTCCACTGAAAGGATCCATCTGCCGTGGAGATCATTCTCTTCGTTGTGGAGATCATTCTCTTCATTGCCACCAAGGCCTTCTCTTGAACTGATGTTCAGGTGAAATTCTGCAATAAAGTCGGCGACTACTTGGCCCTTTATCGCCTTTCTGGGTTTGAAGCGGACGTTAAACTCCCCGAGTTCAACGGCCCATTTTACCACTCGTCCAGAAATGTCGGCTTTGAGAAATAGTGATCTTAACGGCTGGTCAGTGAGCACTGTGATTTGATGAGCTTGAAAGTAATGTCTGAGTTTAGGTGTCGAACTGATAAGTGTTAGGGCAAGCTTCTCTAAAGGAGTGTATCTGGACTCTGCGTCCAAAAGCATCTTGCTCACGTAGTAAACAGGTTTTAAATGTCCTTCATCTCTTCTCATCAATACCCCGCTAACGGCGTACTCTGACACAGCTAAGTACAGGTAAAGTTCTTCCTCGGACGAGGGAGTTAACAAAATAAGAGGAGACGTCAGATATGTCTTTAGATCAGCAAATGCTCTCTCGCTCTCATGACTCCAAGGTGTTTCCTTCATCCCCTTGATGGACTGAAAGAAAGGTTTGTATTTGTCCGATGCTGGGATGTGAATCTCCCAAGTGCTGCTGTCATACCTGTTAACCTCTGTACTTCCTTGATAGTCCAAGGTGGTCGTAATTCTGTAATTGCCCTTACCTATTTAGGATTCGCCTCTATCCCTCGATGAGTAACGAGAAATCCCAAAAAATTTCCCGAGCCGACCCCAAAGGCACACTTCGAGGCATTCAACTTCATATTATATTTTTGCGAAACCTCGAAGGTGGCCTTGAGGTTGGCACAATGAGAAGTGGCCTTCCGACTTTTAACAACCATATCATCAATATAAACTGCAATAGTATTTGCAATCATATGCGTAAACATCTTGGTTACTAACCTCTGATATGTTGCTCCAGCATTCTTTAGTCCGAAGGGCATCACCTTGTAGCAGTACGTTCCTTTTGGTGTTATGAAGGCAGTCTTTTCTTGGTCCTCTTTGGCTAGGGGAATCTGATGATATCCTCTGAAGGCGTCTAAGAAACTCATCTGCTCGTGCCCGGCTGTTGCGTCCTCCAACTGATCTATCTTCGGCAGTGGGAAGCTATCTTTTGGACATGCTTTGTTTAAATCAGTCAAGTCGACACAAACTCTCCACTTCCCGCTTTTCTTTCTCACCACTACGGTGTTTGACAACCAGGTCGGGTATTTTACCTCCCTAATTGTTTTTTACTCCAGTAAGCGAGCCTCCTCCTCCTTTACTGCTTCTCGGTGCTGAGGGGCCGACCTCCATAACTTTTGCTTGACGGGTTTATAGCTCGGATCGACGTTTAGATGATGACATGCGACCTCCGGTGGTACGCCGAGCATATCATTGGTACTCCATGCAAATACATCAGCATACTCCTGTAGTAGGGCGATGAGATCAATCTTTTGTTCGGGAATAAGGGTTGTTCCTATCATGAAATACTTGTCCGTGTCTCCATTCTTGTCTAAAGGTACTTTAGACAACTCTTCGATGGTTCGGTTTGCGACTTCTTTCTCGGTGCCTAAAGGCACTTTAGGTTTTTTGTTGACAGCTGGGCAGTGAAGGTCACCCGTGCTGTCAACGATTGACTGCTATTTTTCTACTTTTGCCACCGAGTTGTCCTCTCGAAATTTATCTTTTGTCTTTACCGAGGCCAAAAGACAAGTCCTCGAGCTAACTTGGTCCCGTCAAATGTTTACTATTCAGTCAGTTGAAGGAAATCTCAACATTTGATGATATGTCGAAGGAACCGCCTTCATTTCATGTAACCAAGACCATCCCATTATCGCGTTGTATGCTGATATCGTATCTATTACCAGGAACTCGGTCATAACACAAACAGGTCCGATCTTTACAGGCAGGGTGATCCTCCCCTTGGGCAGAACTGTTTTACCACTAAAACCAACGAGTGGTGTGTTCGAGGGCTTGAGGTCTGCTTTCCTTAGCCTGAGTTTTTTGAACAGATCCATATACATGATTTCTGACGAGTTACCGGGATCGATCAAGACTCTCTTAATGTCAAAATTGGTAATCTGAAGTGTCACCACTAGAGCGTCGTTATGCGGTTGGTGTACTCCGACCAGATCTCGCTCGGTAAAATAGATCGCTTCTAGAGATTCTTCCATCCTGATTCTTTTGTGCGTAACCTCCGAGGTTAGCCTTAACTCATAGACCTCTCTTTCCTTAGCTGCCTTCTGAATATAAACCCGGGCTAAGTTATTTGTTGACATATTTGGGTTGGTGGTAACGTGAATCACATCAATTACACCAGTTGGTGTGTTGTTGACATCCTTTGGCTCGAATCCTCCTCCATTTTCCTGTCCACCCTCAATGAACTCTGAAAGGTGTCCAACTTTGACCAATTCTTCTAAGTGTTGCTTCAAGGTCTTGCAGTTCTCAGTCATGTGGCCCACATCTCAGTGGTATGAGCACCTAAAGTTTGGGTTCCTTTTAGAGGGGTCCCCCATTAGCTTGTTTTGCCATTTGAAGAAGGGTTTGTTCCTAATCTGACTCAGTATCTTATGTATCGGTTCTTTGAACAAGGTGTTTACCCCTAGAAAGGGCGTCCTCAGGGGGTAACCATCCTTGTCGTTCCTCCTTATTCCTTCTCTGTTTGGCTCTGTCTGCTTTTCTCTGGCGAACTGTCTCCTGATTGATGGCTCTTTCACTACTTCCCTGGTCAGGTCATCATCAACTTTGGCGTATTTTTTGATCCTTGCCATAAGTTCTTCCAAATCTGTGGCCGGCCTCCTGGTTAGTGACTGGTACAGTGGATTTTCTTTTGGTAATCCGATCTTGAATGATGCAACTGCGATCTCTTGACTGCACCCTTCGACTTCATTCATAGTTTCCCAATAACGATGGGCATACTCCCGCAAGCTTTCGTTATTTATCTTTTTGAGTGTCAATAGAACCCCGACAACTTTAGGCTGCTTACTACTCGTAATGAACCGAGCTGTAAATTGTTCGGCTAACCTAGACCAACCATCAATTGTCCCTCTTGGCAGGCTATCGAACCACATCATGGCTGATTCCCCGAGGCTGCTGGAGAAGATAATGCAGAGTAGGGGCTCATTTCTTCTGTGAATCTTCATGAGTTGTCTGTAGTGTCTGATATGTGAAGTTAGGTCAGTTTTGCCATTGTATAGTTTAAAGTTCAGGACGGTGAACTTACTCGGGATTCATCCCTTTTCTATCCATGCTGCGAACGGAGACGAATCCAAACCGTCACCATACTTTCCGGTAGCCCTCCTAGCTAGATCCCTAGCTGACCTCTGATCTGACTTCCTCAAACGACTATTGAGCTCATCATCAATGTACTGCTTCCATACGTCCTCTTGGACCCGGGGTTTCTTCCAATGGAGTTTATCTTCGTCGACAGTTCTGGCTCTGCTCAATTTCCTTTCCAAATGGTCATGTCGAACTTCTCTTTCCTGTCTATCCCTCGTGTCCTTCAGGGTCATCTCTCTAACCCTAGCTTTTAACTATTCGTTTTCTCTTACCAGGTCTTTCTCCCGAGCGTAAGACTTTTTAAACAGACTGTCGTGAGCATCAAGCCGGTCCTGCAGTGATTAAACCAACTTTGACAGTGCATGATTTTCATCATTGGCATGAACGGATTCACCTTGACCTTCAATTTGTCGGCTTTTGTTCCTGGAGGGCCTGAAACTGGCCGAGGATAACTTATCATCCCCATGGAGCCTGGGTGGGCTTCCACTTGCACGCAACCTTATGTTGCTATCCACCGGAGGGGGTGTAGGATCTGAACTCCCCAAAGCATGGTCGTCGATAGGTTATCCGATAGTACTCCTGAGTCTTGACATCGTAGCTTTTCGTTCGAAAAATGAGAAGTTAAAGCTTCCCACAGATGGCGCCAAAAATGTTGAGGCAAAAAATAGATGTTACGTCAAACACTCAATTTGTAATACGATCTCTCGAAAAGAATTTAGAACTTTCTCCCAATCTTCTTCCTAAAAAAATGAACAAACTGCTCAAGATCGAAGTGCTTCGATCGAAGGCACTCCGATGCTTAAGTCAGTAATGGATCAAGAAGAATTATATGAAGACAAGGAGTGTTTTTGCGTACCTTTCACCTTGGATTGTTCTGTTTTTTATAGACTGCGTTCCCCTTAGGGTTTCCGTTATTTTCAATGCATGGTGGCACACCTTCCTTTCTTTTAGTGTTTGAGTTTGGGAAGTTATTGAAACTTCTCCCACAATCTCTCTGGATATCTTCAACCTCATCAATTTCATTTATCTGATTGCCTAAGTTTTAGGCGAATCTTTATCCCTGATTCAATCACTTATCTAGGCCGGACAGATCTGACGTTAGTCGAACTAGATGAAGTGCCCGATTTGGTACAGACCGAACTCTTTTCTTGCCTTGCCGAACGCTTTTATGAACTCGGTTTGGTACAAGACGAGTTACTCCCTTGTTTAGCTGATCAGGTTGATGAGCTCAATCGTAAACAGAATCAACCCATTTCTTTATCTACCGAACCACTATCTAGCTCGGCTCGGATAAAAAGGATACAAAAAGGATTCCTGAAGTCCTCAGTCACGTGCCTCGTCTTGTCGATGCCACATGGGTCCAATTAATGCTAGAACACGTGTAATAACGGGTTTTAACCCCTCACTTAGCATGACCAAGCTCATCAATCTCGGTGTGACCAAGCTGTTCAGTCATCAGCATGATGAAGCTCTTCAACATTAACAGACTCTTTAACCTTATCAGTTTACCAGGCTTTCCAGCCCCACCAAGATCTTCATCCCCGACAAGATCTTCAATCTCAAAATTATCAATCTTGGCATCGGCATCTCAAACTCATATCCATCAAGCTCAACATCGGCAATGGCATCTCAGACTTATCAAGTCCAACAATAAGCCCAAGGCATACTTGAAAACACAAAGCTTAGGCTGCTCAACCTCAACAACGGATTCTGGCTCCTTAGCGTTTCTGAGCTTTCATCCTCCTTATGCTCAGCATCTTTGGAACTGTCAACTCGGTTAACTGTTCTGCCAGCTCAGCCAAACAACTGTGAGCTTGACACAGCTCTTCGTTTATAGCAGACTAGCAAGGATACAATGAAAAATAGAGAAGACTCTCTTTGGCTCTTCCCTTTCAAGTAAAGAAGACGAAGTAATGACTATAGTGATGTGCAAAAAGAATTCAAATAATCTTTGGTTGTTACATTGTTGGAACGACAGTCCCAAGATCCGTTGATGCACCGTATAATCGAATTAGATCATATTTGTAATTGAAAATTTAATTTTTGGCCATCTGTTGATTAATTTTTGAGTCTTAGCTTGTCTTTTTCTTATAAATTTTTCCTTAGAAACCGTGATTGAGCCAAAAATGAATATTCAATTCTTAGCCATGAATAATAGCCAAGCTAGTCATAAAATAAAAATATATTACCTTGGTTATCCCTAGAATTGCTATGCTTTTATCAAGGAAGTTGGGAAATTGTGAAATATGCTCAAGTGGACGGAATTTAAAAAAAAAAAAAAAAAGCTCAAACACATGGAATTGAAAACAAAAGGATGAAAGAAGCATGAAAATGCTTGAAAATAGGAAGTTGTAAAAGAAAAAAATGGAAAAGCCAAAGGTTGTGAAGAGAAAAAAAAGTGAGTGAAGTGATAACAATAGAAATGAAAAGATTCAAAAGGAGAAGTCATGTGCCCAAATAAAGCAAATTGTCTTGGGATAACTCTTTTGAATTCCTTAATCCTTCATTTCTTTTACCTCTTACCCTTGGCCCCATTACAACCTTACTGAAGTCCTAATTAATTTCAAGAATGATGGTAAGTAATATGTTGGATTTGATGAAGGGATACATTGGTGCATTGTTCTCATTGCTTTAGCATTCCTTCATGAGATTAAGTTGATTTGTTTCATAATGTCTTTCATTGTATGGAAATATGTGAGATATATTTATTTTGTTAACATAAATTCTGCTCACATATACCTTGAATGAAACAATCATTATAATTGAAGAATTTTATTCGAAGTGACTTCTTGTTGAGAATTGCACCAAAGCTAGTTTTGGATAGCTTATAGGGATGGGAATTTGGTTTGGTAGATTTCTTGAATTAATTAATATCGTGCACACACAAGTTTTTGATGATAAAGTATGCTTGAATACTGTTGCATAACGTTTAGGCCAAAAATAACTGTGTAGATTGGTTTGAGTTTAATTGGCATATTGATGTTTCCATTAATGCCTAGATGAGAATAATACGTTCAAAATAGTAAAAGTGGAAAAAGTTTGTTGGAATATTTGTTGAAAACTTTCATCAGATAAAACTCATCCACTAAGGATCATCTAGGGGTTTAAAGGCTTCTTGCATAGGCAAAATGTAATCGTGAGTGTGTACGAAAGCGGTTTTGTATTTTAGTTATTTAGTTTTTATTTTTGTGATGTTTTAAACTCCATAGCAATTTAATTTGAACTTTTATTGGATTGAGATATATTGCATAAGTTTTTAGAATTCGACACAATATCAGATCATTGTCTTTTGAGTATTTAGGGTTTTGGTTATTGATTAACTAGGATTAGGTATTAGTTGAGTCTAGAATTAGTTTTAAAGTTGTTTTGTTAAAGGAAAAGGAAGAAATTAAAAAAAAAAGGTAGAAAATGGGAATTTTCCAAAAGATTTGGAGTTTTATCGGTAGATCATGAATGTTCTATTGATAAGTGTTAAAATAGAGGGTTGTGTTACTGGCAGATCATGCATCACCTACTGGCAGGTCTGGGATCTGAGGCATTAAATAAGGGTTTTTTCGAGAACTCCATAGGTTTTCTTTAAATCTAAAATTTCTCTTTCACTCTAGACATTCCTCCTTCTTTCTAGAAATCTTCCTCCAAAGCTTGGGCATCAATTAATTTCTTCTATTATCAAGATCTACTGGGTTGATTTTGAGTCAATGGCTTACCGATGTATGATTAAACCCTTTCCTTTCAATTTTATTTCATTGGTTTGGTTCTTGATTTCTTCCTTGAGTGTTGTGGGGATTGTGTTGTGGGCAATGGCTCATACAAAGACACTTGATGTCATTGTTCAAAAACAGTATGGAACAGGGAAACTAAAGGCCTTAAGTTTGAGTGCACCTAATAAGGGTTCAAAAGAGCCAAGAAGAAGAAGCAAAAGCTCGATCATTCGGTCTCCATTGATGCTAAGAATGTCACTTGTGAGCGTCAAGTGGATAGGCTGACCTTGAAGGATATTGAGATTATGGACCAGATTACGACTAGAGGGTTGACTTCTTGGTTTGGTGAAGTCAAGGGCTATTGTTTGAATTTTTGCAAAGAATTCTATAGGGAATTGAGTGTGGTTGATAATGATCTTCGGATTCTTAAGACTACATTGCAAGGGGAAATTATTGAGGTGACTCTTGTTGTGGTGGCTAAGATGATAAACTATGTCAAGACTGAGCCTAAAAAGATTGACTATCCTTACCCTAATTTCCATGGCAAGACTCTAATTCATTTTGCCGACTTGATGTACAAGAGGTCCAGTACTTTTTCTAGGAAGTTTAGGGTTGGAGGATTGTCAGATGAGTATAGGTTGGCGAATAAAATCCTTCATTACAACGTTTATCTGATGGGGTCAAAGAAGGAGCCGAGTGTGGAGAAGTTGGCTTTGTTATATGAGTTTATGGGGGGCTCCTGAATCGATATAGCATTATTGATTTTGATTGTTATGAGGGAGTTTGCGCCACGGTAAAGGCAAAGGCAAATTCAGTAGGATGTGCATCAGCCCCATGGTGAAGAAAACGGCAGCTGATGTACTTTATCCTGCCAAGACTAGTCATATTGGTAGTTGGAGCGAGACAAGCTACATAGGCTCCACAGACTGCTGCTGCTACTGAACCATCACGTCCATCTTCCGCTTCTCAGACTACTTTGACTGAGAGACAAGGGCAAATCTATTGGTGGGCTAAGGTGGGCTGAAGCCCAGAGTAAAAAAAAAAATTACCACTAGGTACCAGCCCACCAAAAAAAAAAAATTCCATCCAACCCAACTACCCCAACCCAGCCTAGCCCACCTACAAAACTGTCCAGTCTCTTCAGTCTTCACTTCCCCTAATCTCCGGACAAGCAACACACAGGTGGCTCCAGGCGGCAGCACACAAGCGGCTCCAGGCGAGTCACTTCCCCTAATCTCTTTCTCTAGAGTCTAGTCTCTACAAATATATCACACAGGCACAGCTATGAGGATTAGGAAACCACCATCTTCTCTCTCTTCAGTCCTTGACTTAGATCCCCAACACCACCAGTCACCGGTGGTGCAACAGCACCACCTACAAGGCGGCAACACACAGGCAACAATTAGAGTTTTCTAATTTGGAATTGGGAACACACAGGCGGCTCATATTCAAGTAAGTGCAAATTGATTTTCTAAGTTGCTGTATTTTTTTTGTTCTACTGGGAGTATGCATCCTTAGATTAGGAAACGGTTCCAGCTCTATTTCTCTCTCTCACAAACACACACATTCTGAACCCCTATTTTTTCTCCCTCTAGAAAGTCTATCTACCATTGAGAGAGCCATAGCTTCACCGTTTGATCCAGCTAGTAATGAGCTCAGAAGGATCAAGTGTTGTGGGTAAGCTTCAAAACCCTGAATTTCTTCTTCGTTACATTGTAATGTTATATTTTTAACTGTGAATTGGTTAGAATTCTATGCGCTTTTGAAGCTTTTATGTGTATTGATTGTTTACTTGTTGCCTTTTGTCTTCATCTGTAATTTTTTTTTCATGTTTTCTGAAATTTGGGGTTTAGTCAAGTTAGGGTTTTGGGAATTGGGTCAATATGTCTATTTTTAATTCAATTTGATGTTTTTGACAGTAGGAATGTTATGCCCAATACAAAATGAAGTTTGTGGATTTTTTCGTGTATAAAATAACATAGAGGTATGGATTGAAGGGTTTAGAAGTGAAAATTTTTATCATGAGCTACTATTGTCGGTTAATTTATTTATTTTTTGTGAAATGAATGAGGTATTCTGTATTTTTACTGACAAAGCAATCGTGGAATGAAGTAAGGTTGAGTTTTATGCGGTTCTATGTATCATTCTGTTAATTTTGGAGTACTGTGAAGGGGTGGGTGCTCTATGACCTTGTCGGGTATCACTTGTATCTGTGTGACATGGTGCAGATATGTAAGTTTTTTATCATAGACTTCTTGCATCTTTTAGTTCTCCACATGCCATATACTTATGCAGGGCTGGCTCAACAATACTTGAGGCCTTGGGCAAAAACTTGAGATGGGGCTCTAAATGTTTTTTTTTTTGTAATTAAATTATTTTTTATTTTCTCATATTAAATTCATATTTTCTATAAGTATATCTAAGATGGAAAACTACTTAAAGATTAAATGTCTTATCCAGATGGCTATATTGAGATCAAAATTAACTCGAGTATGTTCAAGAAACTAAAACTGAGTAAATACGCCGGAGTCACTAAAACTTAGATAGAATGGGAGGGATTAGATCTTATAAATTTTTAAAAATAATGCAATGCATGGTAGTCGTATAATTGTTTAACTTAGCCCGGGATAAACAAAAATTCTGGCTCCGCCCTTGCTGACAGAGTTTCTAGCTTAGAGGAGAGGATGAGTGGTGTGGAGAGAGAGAGTTCTAAGAGCTATCAAGCTACTGCTAGGGTTGAGGGGAAGGTTGACCTACTTACTCTAATCATGAGTCAACTATTTGAGCATGCTTCCCTGGTGAGTCTTTGTCTGTGGTTACTCCACATATGGTACCATCTCCAATGCGGTAGACTTCTTCCTGAGCTACTTCATAATTTCATATGCCCAGACTGTTACTATTCTTCCTTCAAACACTATGGATTACATTGAGGATGAAAAGGAAGGAGATAGTGAAGATGAGAGTGGAGATAAGCATGATGAGGATGCAATTGATTGGGATGATGATTTTGCGAGTTGATTTCTTAGTTGAGTCTGTTTGCTTTAGGATTTCTAGTTTAAGGTTTTAGTAGTTGTTTTGTTAAAGCCTAGGTAGCCTAGGTAAAAGAACCTTTACAAGTTTAGGCTTTATTTTATTTTTGGATCCAGTCTGTACTCGACGGATGATGGGAATATAAATGAATACATCTTTTGGAATTTAAGTGCCTTGAGTTCATTTAAATTTGTGATTTGTAATTCGATTATCTAATTGTGCTTGCGATTATTGCTTTGGATGTTTAAGATTCTATTTTGATTGTTTTTGTTCCTTAGTTTGATGTTTGCTAGGGACTAGCAAAACTTAAGTTAGGGTGTGTGTTGAGTGTTCAATCTTGCATTATTTTATAGCTAACATATTCACTTTAGGCTTGCTAGTAGACTAACTCGTTTTGCTTAGCTTGTTTTGCGATTAATGCGTTAATTTTGTGTTAGCATGTAGTCTAGGTGTAAAATTAGATGTAAAGCATGATGATAATGTCTTTGGACAAGTTAGAGTAGAGGATGATCCATTAGAAGTGAAGTCGGAGGCCCTAGAGAAGAAATTCAACAAAGATAGGTTCTATCAATAGTAAACCTACCGGTATGAGGGTGCTAAAATGAAGAATCTACCGATAGAAGTTGGGTTTTACCTGTAGGAAAGAAGATAGTATGTAAGATACGGGCAGTATCAAGGCTCTCTGGAATAGGTTCTACCAATAGGTGATCTAGGATTCTACCGGTAGAAGCAGCTATGAAGGTTTGAAGATCAAGGTTCTATCGATAATTGATCAATGTTCTACCGGTAGGTCGTGAGACATAATGTGTTTCTACCGGTAGATATCAATGTTCTCCCTACCTTCTGTACACAATAAATAAAAGATGTTGGGAGAGGAAGGGAGTTCGGAAATCATTCCTTGCCTACTTAGTTTTGTTCTATGTTGTTTTGTTTTTCTTCTCTCCAGTTTTCTTCTTAGTTCTCTAGCAATCATAATTTATTATTCCTCTGTTTTTGGTTTAAGGGTATTGTTCTTCTATTCAATTCAGTGTAATTGACGTTCTTACACTTCATTCAATACAATGTAATTTTACATACAAGTTCTTATTTGTTTTTCAGTCAATCTTTATTTCTTGACTTCAATTATGTCTTTTTCAATACTTTGCTTTAATTTCATAGTCATGAGTGGGTAGTTTCTCTTCCGGATAATCCAGGAGGGATTCCCAACCTATAGACTAGGGTTTTTACGATGTACGTGATTTAATGATTAAATAATTATTGTCGGAATCCAAATTGATTGGACATATCCTTTATCATTTATAGACTAATTTTGGTATGAATAATTATTGGAGTCTCTGCAATCAATTGAATACAAATTCTTCCATCAATATATTTGTCACCAAAATCACTATTTTCACTAATTAAGATTTTATTGAATATCATCCGTCTAAGAGAGTTTGATTCCAAACTCGGATAAGTTATAGATTTAGAGTATAAATTTATATTCATAGGTGGGATGAAATCCGAAGATTATCTAGTTCTCTCTCTTAATTGAATTTTCTCTTAGTTTAGTTAGTTACCCTAAAACTTTCAACTTCAAAGAACTTTTTACTTTTATTTTTTTTCATCATCCTTGCTTGCCAAAGATTTTTCTGAGGAGACGAGCTTGGAATTTTGTTCTAAGTTACTACACGATAACTTCTCTTATGCTTGGGAGATACGTGAAAATCTACCCATTTTAGGGCAAGCAAGCCGATTTCAATTGACGGCTCATGATGCCACATCTCCCCATTTCTCGGGATTCTCATAATCTCACTTCCTTAACCGTTCTATCAATGATGGACTCTCACAAACTATTTCATAACCGTTGGATCTCTTCCATGTATTACCCTCAAATTTTACTATTTTTTGGTGTAAACAAAATGACATTGAATTGAAAGATGAAACAAAGTTACGTTCAAAAAATAATCAAAAATAAATAAACAAATTAAACAATAAAATCATCACACTGAACAACAAACTATAATCAACAAAAAACAATGAATTATTGACATATGAATCACTGAAAAAAAAAACATAAAACATAAAACAGTAAAAATTCACGAATATATATTTACATTTATTTAAACAGTAGAAACACAAGTTATGCAAATTAGAGTAACAAATTACCTTGATCAAATAATAGCTGCGATAAGCACTCCTTTCTTCAAAAAAATATGACTTATCGTATATAAAAACGATTCTTTAACGATGAATGTAAACTAGAACAATTGCTTTTTTCTAAAATTATGTGCACGCCGAGTAGAAAGTTTCAAGTTATGAATTGAAATATTGATATGAAAATCTTTTCTTTAAATCGAATGCAACTATATTTACAGAGAATGCATAACGACGAACGCAACTACCGAATTCAAAATAAGAAACTTAGATTAAAATATGAAATATTAGAAAGCAATATACGCTAAAAAAATAACGAGAATATCACATAATGTATGTGTTTCACTACAAGGGTAACATTGTAATATTAAAAAAATTAGATTAGTTTGAAATACATGTCAAAAAAATTCAGTTGCAATGGATTTAATGACTTTAAAAAGTTTTTGCTTGGACTAATTGTCCAAAAATGGATTTATGGACAATTTTCGTTAATATGAAATAGGGTGGAGTGAGTATAGAATGAGGAGATTTTAGTAATTTTACATTAAAAAATTAAATAAGATGAAAATAATTATTTATGTGGGAGGTAGTATAAAGACATCTCCAATGTTGACCCAAACTCAAACTCAAATTTAAGTAAAAATAAAAAATAAAAAAATAAAAAGCTTGATTTATTATGGCCTTCTCCAACGAGTAAAACTAAATTTATACTAAAATATTTTTCAAAAATTTCCATATTATCCCAAAACTCATTTCTTTAAATTTTTTATGTTGAAATAGTGCTCTCTAGTTTCACGAGAGGGAGCAGATCTTTAGCTTCCATGGGGAAGATCTAGTTCATTTCTTTAAACAAGATTTGGTTTGCAGATAAGATTTTTCATGGCGAAATCTGGTTCGAAGATCTGCAGTGAAAATGGATGACGGGTAGAGTCTAGTTCACATAGCCTAAATGGTATGAACCTCCTTATATACATTACTAATGCAATTTGTCGGATGGTACTTTTAGTAATTGAACTTGATAGATTGAACACATTTCACCATTTTCCAACTTATCCCAGAGCATTAATTGCGGAAGAATGAATAAAAAAAATCCGCTCTTCATCATTATAGATTTCTGAATCTTGATATTTCACTCTACGGATCCCGATCCATTTCTTGTACTACAAGGCTATCTTAGATGACATGCCACATGACATGGGTGCCAAGAAGGGGCAGTAAAACAACTGTTTTCTTTTGATCCATTATTGAATTTCAGGGACTTTGAGATGTAACTATTTAACCATGAATAGTATTTGGTCCATTAAGCCTTGTTGCTCAACATGCAATTCAGTTGAAGTATTGCAAGACCGGTTCTGCCTCCATTTCCAAAACATATTTGGTTGAAAGAAAAGAGACTTCAACGAGTTCACAATTAGACTCACTCAAGTATCCAGAATGAACGCCCAAATCTAACAACCTTCAAGCTGCTTGTAAAGACCGGGCCCGAGCAGCAGCTCTCTCCAATGCCTTCAACCTGTTGGCTTCGATACGAGCTTTCTGTTCTTCCGAGACATGAATTTCAGTAGAGCTGCTAGGCGTACGAACCTGTGCTTCATTTGGTAATTGTTTGGTGGAATTATGATCACTGGATATATCAGCAGCAACATTCTCATCCTGCAAGACCTGAAATGGCTCCTGCACAGGAACCTTTTAATAAATTTGGGGATATGGAAAGAGTAGAACAGTGAAACTCAGACTTTAAAGGCAATCCACAGCAGTAATGTACTTTGTCCTATCAGATTAGTGTTCAGGTTTCTTACATTGTTTCTCACTATGTCATACTTATCATCTATAATCTCTCTCTCTCTACCAACCTTTGAACCCGTGACCTTGGGGTTGGAATTGTAGGGGCACAATGACCAGGGTACAAGGAAGCCAGGTAATAATCACGTAACATACTAAGTAAAAGGTGAGTGGAGAAGGTCTAGTGTGTAGAGATACCTCAGCTGAAAACAAGCAGAAAAGATTTGACTACCGAGTATTAATTAGATCTACCATGCATAGAAGTTCTAGAATAGAATCACTCCTACTAAGATATCTCACACACAGAAGCAAAACAATAAGTAAAACAGCCCAGCAGCACCAACCCAAAGCAGCGTTAAAACACAACACTAATGCTTTCTTGCAAATGTTCTAGCTATCAGGCTCAACATCACATAAAGTCAGTTTTACCATACATCTTACAGATGCATATATCTACTGTGAGACTCCTAAGGTTCATTGAATATATCTGTAATAGACTCAAAACTGTAATATATCTGTAATATATCTGAATACTGGGAGATATATCCAGCATCTCCCAGA
Source organism: Ilex asprella (assembly GCA_023539305.1). Classification (NCBI taxonomy): domain Eukaryota; kingdom Viridiplantae; phylum Streptophyta; class Magnoliopsida; order Aquifoliales; family Aquifoliaceae; genus Ilex; species Ilex asprella. The sequence goes on along the minus strand of CM042199.1, from coordinate 15,288,246 downwards.
TCAGATTTGTCTGGGGGGGCAGCATCTACATCTAGGAAGTACAAATACAGACACGAGTGTCGTATCCGATATAATACGGACACGGAAATACGACAAAGTTAAAAAATATAAAATACAAATACGGTAAAGATATAGCTATTAAAATAATATAATATATTTTTAAAATAATAATAGAGTTGTAATATATTAAAAATAAAGTATATATTATAACAATATTAATAATAAGACCTAACAAATATTATTTTTTTGATTAAAATTGAAATAGATCAAATTAAATATCCACTATTTTCATCAAATACCATTGCATCTATTAACATTCATAGTATATAAGTTACATAACAAAATATATTAAAAAAGTAAATTTTTAATAGTTAAAAGTTATTTTTTTAATAAAAAAATTCTTGATCGTGTCCTAGACGTATCCTTGTTGTGTCTTAGACATGTCCTAGACGTATCCTAACCAAGTGGATGTGTCTGAGTGAATTCACTATTCAGGACACTTTTAACCGTGTCGGACACGTGTCCAACTATATGTGTGGCAGACACGTGTCCTGGCAGACACGTGTCCGATACTACCACGGCGCCCCCGTGGGATGTATCCATGCTTCCTAGATTTACATCCATCTAGTTCAACTAGAACTGTCTGTAGGGTGGCCCAAAACCAGCAAAATTTTGGGTCTGGGTCAAATTGACTTTGATCCAAGCTGAGTTCAGGCACAATTAAAAGCCCAAATTGAAATTTAGGCTGAGTTCAAGTTGAAACACATTCGGTCCAACCAAGACCCAATCTCTCCAAAACATGACATTGATTTCATTTTATCCATATGTAGAATTTATATACAATACAGAACCAATTTTTCTATTTTCAAAAGTTTCATTTCAGCCAGCGCTCATGCTAGTATGTTTTCTTCTACCTACCTCTCCTTATCTCTCTCTCAAACATAACCTCCCTAGCTAAACAAGGTTTCCTTCTCCCTCTCTCGCACAACATAAGCTTTCTGCAGAGAAATAGGCACAAGGATGGCTAGTTGGAATCTCTTGTCACATATCCTCATTGTTTGGTTCTTCTAGGTTTGGGGTGGGTGGTACATGTGGTTTTGATGGGTTTGCAGGTGGTGGATTCATAGATGATGGGACAAGAATGAGATGAGTTGGCAAGTGGATGGGAAAGGCGAGGTCACCATGGATGGCAGATAGGGGGCGGTTCGAAAGAGGGTTGCAACAGTTTTGCCCACCGAGGGGATTCTACTAGGGATTAAGCGTTCCTACCGAAGGTGGTGGTGAGGCTGCAAGGATGATGATTAGGGCCGCCATATTGACTTTTTCTAGTGAAAAATATGTTGGCCACAGTTATTAAAGCCATCTAGTCCATACCATTCAAAGCACTAATGAATCAATTTAGTCCAAAACCACGAGGTCAATGTGACTTTGTTTAACCAGACAAAGGTGAATTGTAATGGGTATAGAGCACATGGGGGTAAATTGGATGCTTACCTTGTAGAAATGCAATGACATGATACTATGGCAGTTCTCTCTTGGATTTCCCATTCCGTTGAAATTTGAAAAGACATACCAACACACAAAAAATTGATTCTCCAAGCCATGAACTTCAGCTATACATGTTAGATAAATGCACACATCATCCAAAGCCTCAACTCTCATATAAAAACCTAGTGTATATTTTGTAAATGCTTAGCTCACAACACTATCACAAAGCTATTGAGTTTAAGCAACCAGCTCTAAATTTTGCTCAAACCATCCAATCCCACTCCCAGGATATTGTTCAACAATTCTTAGAAAGAGACAAGTAAAATCCTCTCATTTGAATAAGTCAAACCCAATAAATAGAAAACAAAAATCTAATATGAGAATCGAAAGAAGATTTATCAATCCGAAACGATGTAGCACTCCAGCAGTTTCTCATGAAGCATTCATTATCCACATGCATGGCTACTGGAACCCAAAATCCAAACATGCTTAAAATCATGATGGGTCAGCAGTATGTGTTGGTGCCATACTATTTGAGCTTTTCCTAAAAACTCGCATATCAATATATGGTTCAAAATCCCCCACTTTAAGGATACTTTTCCACTTCACTTAAAGCAGAAAATAGGCAAAAACAAATGCTTCTGGAAAATATTAACACAGTTAATATACCTTTTGGCTATATTTACATGAGGCAAATCATTAGTACTTTGGCTTACTTTCATATGAGATATGCTCAACTCTATGAGTTAACTTTTTGTGAAACTTCTAAATACTGCTGAACTCCAAAAGATAAAAGACAATAATGGAACTTATGGAACTAGTTTTTATTGGAACTATACTTACTTCAGTGGCATTCTGATAAATCTCACGAAGCATATCGTCCTGTAAATCATTAGTGTCATGTTTACTAAATGATGTATCTTCCTGGAAAAGAATTGGCTCCTCTAAATTGATGGCATCTGCAGCAGTTAAAAAAACTTAGGACGGAACTCCACAATGATCACTAAAAATTTACAAACAAGCACAATGCAACTAGTATCTACAAGGTAGCATAGTTGAGGCATGACCCAAGTTATCACCGTGGAATTTTGCTGGCCAAATAAACACCAAACCATTACTGAACCGCAGTAGCTGCACAATTCCTCAGCAATGCCTATGCATTACCAGGGCAACAAGTAGACAAGTGACATAGGTGGCAGCTTGGATGTGTCGATCAGTCACTCAACTACCAAGGCAATCTAACTAGACTTGGCACAATAAAGATAATAGGAACTCTCAATCATACCTTGTTTATAAATCAAAAGACCAGCTAAGAAAGACCAAGACTTGTAGGAAAACTAATGAAATATATAAAGGGCAAAATGTTAAGACCTAAATGTTGTAGTAATTACCCAAGAATTGGATCAGGATTGATTTTTGACACTTGCAAGCAAGGATAAAAATAAAAGAACAATGAACAATCACACAAAACAAAGCAAATTATGTGGTTCGACTATTGCCTACGTCCACGACAATAACAATTGAAATTTTTCACTATTGAGGAAAACAAGAGCACAAGAACAATTATTCCAAACCTCACTAGTATAAAAAGATCACTTTGATATCTCACAAGTGTCACTCAAAGATCTGATAACACTCAAATTAACACTTGATATCATTTAAGAAAACACCTCGTGTTGCTTGAATACACTCTAGCTCTGGTTTTTCTCGATGCTTGAAACATTGTCTGAAGTCTCTGGACCTCCCTTTATATAGGAATTTTAGGGAAGAAATTGAGAAGAAGAAAGATATATGCATGGGATTACTAGAGCTGCGAAAGTCCTAAAAGTTGATATGCTCAAATCTCACGAAAAGTGCAACCATCAATAATTGACTTGATTGCCAAACAAAAAGTCAACAATTCTCCACCTTGGCCTAAAGCCGCTCAAGCAATTTGAAAATTCTCTTCCGATTGTCATCTCAGATGCACCTCGCAATGCACTCAAACTTGTAGGATGTTGATCAAGTTCAAACAATGCTCAAACTTGATTGTAGGAACCACCTCAGTCAACATATCAGCTAGATTATCTTTAGTGCTAATCTTTTGTAGAGAAATCTATCTGTGATCTATAATCTCACAAACAAAGCGAAAGAGAAAATCAATATACTTGGTCTTTGCATGATGAACTTGATGTTTTGCCAAATGAATGACGTTGTAACTGTCACAAAAGATGCTAACATGCTTTTGTGAAATCCCAAATCACCAATCAAACCCCGAAGCTATAAAGCTTTCTTAATGGCCTTAGTCACTACAATGCTCTCTGCCTCAGTCATTAATAGAGCTATTGTTGGTTGTAACATAGACCTCCAACTAACTAAACCACGAGCTAATGTGAAAATATAGTTTGTTGTAGACCTTCACTTGTCCAAGTCACCACATAATCAGAATCCACAAAACTATTAATACAAGACTCTGAACTATTGTCTCATTAATAAACCAATCCTACAACAGAATACCACGAAGATATCTAAATATCACAACCTGCCAATGTTTCTTACCAGGATCAAACATGTGTCCACTTACCATTCTGACTGCATGAGAAATATCCAGGCAAGTGCATTCCATAACATACATCAAGCTTCCAACTAGACTTGCATATGAAAATGAGACATACTCACACTCTTCCCTGTTACTTGGAGACATAATAGCTGAGAGTCTAAAGTGGCCATCTTTGAGTTCTCCGTACCCAAGGATCAAAATACCGTTTTAGTCAGCTCAAAAACATAAACGTTTCGAAAACGTTTCGAAAACACAATGAAAACACAGAAAAAATATGGAAACATGTAAAAATACAAATACAATCCATTTATTTATAAAGATAAACTAAATAGTTGATTAATTTAACATATTTATTTGGTTAACATCTATTTATATACAAATAAATTTAAATTGGAAGAAAAAAAAATCTGACATGAGGTGAAAATCATTTAAATTAGAATATAATCAAATTAATAATACAATTTTATTATAATACTAATTACTAATTAATAATACTAAGTGCAACATATTATTATAATACTAATTTGTACAGCATATTATTATAATACTAATTTATTAATTTAAATTGTCTTCAAATTAATAAATAATATTATTTCATTAATATCAAAATCATTGTATGCACTATGATTAAAACACATAAATTTTTAGTTCTAGATACTGTTTCGACATGTTTCGACCTGTTTCGACATGTTTCGACCGAAACGGTCCGATACAGTGACGTTTCGATCGAAACTTTGAAATTTTAGAATTCAACTCATGTTTCGTGTCAGTGTTGAAATTCCAAAACGTTTCAGACATTTCGGGCGTTTCGACACGACATTTTGATCCTTGTCTGTACCAAACCTTCTCCAAGTATTTTCGTAGTAACAAGCACAATCTACCCTTTTTTCTTTATCTTAGAATTTCCATACCAAGTATCTCCTTAGCTTCACATCCTTCATCTCAAACTTACATCTAATAACTTCTTAAAGTACACACAATTTCATACTCACTTTTGGTGCAATTTTGCTTTAATATAAATGTGTCAAACTTCTTGTACCACTGTCTTAACTATTAGTTCAGTCTGTACAATGACTTCCTTAGCTTGCACACATGAAATTCTTTAATGAGAAATTTTCAAACCTTCTAGCTAAGTCATGCAGATTTTCTCCTCCAAATCCCCATAGAGAAATGTAGTCTTGACATCCAACTACTCTAGTTCAAGATCAAATTGCACTACGATTACCAATAACACACAAATTGAAGTGTACTTTACCACTGGTGAAAATACCTCATTGTAGTCCAACCCTTTTCTTTTGCACATAGTCTTTGTCTACCAACCATGTAGTATCTAACACCATCAACTCTTGGAGAACTTTTCTTCTTTGCATACACCACAATCACTCCTTCTCCCTTCAACAATTTGATGAGGCCCCAAGTATGACTCTTGTGAAAAGAATTTATCTCGGCATTCATAGCGATTTTTCATTCTATACAATTGTTGTTCATTGCCTCCAGAAATGTAGCCGACTCATCACCCACTATAGCAAGTGCATAAGATAACATATCTTCAAAACTATAACAAAATGGTGTTTTCCTTGTCCTTCTAGTGCTTCCAACTACTAAAGACAATGGTTGTGGTTGCTCTTTAGATGTCCCTTCATCTGGAACAATGTCTTTTGTAGTACTAAACTCCACCTTCATAGTATTACTTTTTTCCTCTTTCATTTGAATATATTTCTGCTTGCTGAAAGTTAGCATAGCAAACTCATTGAAGGTCACATCCAGTTGATCACAAACTTTTACAATTCAAGGTACCTTAATCTATAAGCTATAGCCCTTCACTCCAGTTGCATAACCGAGAAAAATTTATTTTTGGGTCAATCTTATTTTCTTTAACATGAAAATAACTTCAACATCCAAAGACTCTTAAGCTATTGATGGCGAGGAGTGTAACACTCCATAGCCATTGATGTTGATCGATTGACAAGAAAACACGATGTGCTCACAGCTTTAGTCCAAAACTCCCTACCTAATTGGACATTAGATAACATACACCATGCTTTCTCTAATAGGTCCAATTTATACATTCTGTGACCCCATTTTATTGTGGCATTTTCTTTATAGAGAAATGGCTTGCAATACTTTCATCTTCACAGAATTTCAAAAATGTCTAGTACATGTACTCATCACCATGGTTCAAAGTCGCAGTATCGATCTTTGACTCAGAGGGCATCGAAACACATCGATCGCGTCATGGTATCGACCGATACGCTCAAAACGCTAGATAGAAGACCCAAAAATATTTTAAAAAATCATAAACAAAATTAAAAAAATGTAAATATCATAATTCATGCATTACATCCCAAAAATACATTATTTAACATATTAAACATAATAAAAATGAATTATAAAGACACTACCGAAAATATTTATTATTATTTAGGTTGAATGTTTTTATTTAACGACACACTAAACTTTAAACATATGTTATTAGAATTTTTTTAACTTACTAGTACCTAATTTAAAAATAAAATAAAATAAAAACAAAAACAATAAATATGTATCCATCAATTATAAATTTGACTAGCACGAGTAGATCTCAATACTTTGCATGAAGAATTCTGTGTTTAATTAATAGATTAATGAGTCATTGTTCTAATTTAATTTTCTTTTTTCTTCTAATTATTTTTTCTAATAATTTACTAATCAATTTAGAGATTTTCCATACATAAGGACTAAGGGCTAATGAGTATAAACTCACGTGGAAAGACTAAAAGCAAAGGAAAGGGTGTGGCCCATTATGGGTTTGTGTTTTATCCTTACTTGGCTCTTAGTCACCAAAGAGAGCGAGAGGCAAACAGTGAGGGAAAGAGCAAAAAGCGACAATTTTTCAATCTATGGAATTTGAGACTATGCGATTGACAATTAACGATTTTTCAATCTACAAACTTAGGGTTTCTGCTAGTATTGATCCGCTATGGGTCTCCAAAAGAAAAAGAAGAGACCCTCTGATAAAGGTGATTCTTCAATTTTGTGGGTCTACTTATACTTCATATCTTACTTTTTTTTTTTTAGAATTTTCTCAATATTGATTGATTATTCTGTGCGAATCAGCCGACTTGTTCCAAGTTAAAGCCAACTCACTATGAGTTTCTTCCATTTTCTTCTTCCTTTATTTTTTTTTTTTGGTGGTTTTTACTACCCAAATTTTTCAAATATGGTTGCACCATAACAGTCTAACTCGGTTCAACTCGGCTAAGTTCAACCGATTTAGCTCCGAGTTAGGCCGATACCATCAAGTTGTAACCAAGTCAAAATCGATTCAGTCGAATCTCGTTATATTTTTGTAACGTATATCGTTATCGGATCAAAAACTACTGAGACGGATACAGCTCGGCCCAGTTGACTCGAACTTGACTAATACTTTGAACCATGCTCACCCCCACTGTCAATTCTTAATCGCTTGATTTTCTTGTCAAATTACTTTCTCAACCATAGCCTTCTATTTTTGGAATATTTCAAAAACTTCATCCTTAGTTTCAAAAAATATACCCACACTTTGCAAAAGAAATTCTCAATAAAAATAGCAAAATATCTTAATGTCCCTTTTGAGGCTACCTTGGAGGGATGTAGTCAAAAGTGCCTTTTGTTCGCCAAATAGTTGTTGCTAAAATTCTCCATGCATTATTTGCCAAAGATACAATATGCACAAAAATCTAACTTGGTCATCTTGACACCACAATCATACAACCATTGGAGTCTAGTGCACCCAATGAGATAAGATTTTTCTTCAAATTTGAAACATGCTTGATTTTTGTTAAAGTTCTCAAAATTTTATCATGCATCTTGATTCTGACAATTTCTACTCCAACCATTTTATAGGCATGTTAATGCCCATCAAAATAATGTTATCGTTCACTTCCATAGAGAAAGAAAACCAATCTTCGTTGGGGCACGTATAATATGAACCAAGGTTACCAGGATCGGTGCTACAACAGGCGAACCACGATCTGGTTCGGACGACCCCAAACAGCGTACGTTCGCGTACTAGTTCAACAAAATCAGCGTCCCCAACTTTTTTCCCTAACTAGCAATTACCCACCCCAAATCGATATGTCAAATGCTAATTTTGTTCCAAAATTCCAAAAAAAAAAAAACATAACACGGCATATATATTTTTGAAGATAGCAAATGAAATACCTACTTGGGATTCAATCAGCGAGGATGTAGGTGTGGATTTCACACCGCTGTTACACCTTCATCTCGATCTCGCACCACCATAGTCGTTGCAACAATAATTTCTCCATCGTCTTCGTAACAATCGATAGGGTCAAAACACGCTCGAGTTGCAGGCAAAAAAATCTTAGATTTTCAGATCTACTGTGAGAGACTGTAGAGAAATAGAAGTTGACGGGAGGAAGAACGTTGCTCTGAAGGGATTATTCAGCGATGAACAGTGGACTCTCTTGATGGACTCTTCAGCGATGAACAATGGAGTTCTCAACTCTTCCTCACCGCCTAACGCCTAATATAAAGACGATTTTATCTCTCTCTCTTTCTTTGGTGAACTGACTTTTTTTTTTAGTGAACCCACTTTTACCACGTGATTGAAAACAAAGGCTTGGGACCGACTGGAAAAAAAAAAGGCAATCGACTGAAGCTTTAGAAACCAATAAAAAGGTAACCTACTAACAAAAGGAAAATAATTAGCTTTAAAAATCAACTTGAAAAGGAATTCTTTATTCCTCCAAAAGACGAGACCAAAAAAAGGACAATGTCCATAATATAATCAAAATTTGAATATGCACTATTGATGCCTATAAATTAAATCAAAACTTGGATTTCTTATACCCACCTAATCAATTCTCTCTCTAGCAAATTCGGCTGTTTTCTCACCTCAAAATTTTATTGAGTTGCTAATTTTTTTTTAGAGATGGCATTTGGAAAAAAGAGAAGGGAAGAACAGAATTTTTCCCCCATTGAAGAACAATTTGAAGACAAAATTCAAAACTTGGATGATTCTGCGGATGAACACGAGGTTGATACAAGTCAGGTTGTGAATAGTAACGTACAAGCACATGAACCACAAGTGGATACGAAGTTGAAGCCATTATTTAATGAAGTCATCTTCAGAGGTGCAGCGCAAGGAAAAAATCCAAGAGGCTCAAAGAGTTGGACATGCAAGCATTGTCATATGAACTTTACAAGTTCGTATACTCGAATGCATTATCACTTTCTTGGTGCTCCAATTGGAAAAAAAGCAAACATTAAAAAGTGTTCGATAGTAACAGATAATATTGTTGAATATTAAAATTTACGGGAAAGAGTACAAAAGGCAGAAAAAATAGGAGTTTCTTCGTCCCTAAAAAATTCTACGCTGATGAAGCGACAACCTTCGTCAATTTCAAGGCCAATTGAAGATACATTCAAAATTATGGATAGAGATATGGTTGATATGAAGGTGATGAGAGGTTTATGTGCTAATAAAATTCCATTTAATGTGTTGAGAAATCCTCAATTTCATGAGATGATTTCAACAATAAATAGAGGTCCTAAAGGATACAAGGCTCATTCCTATGAAAAAGTAAGAATTGTTTTATTGGATGAGTGTAAAAGAAGTGTTGAAAAAGATTTGTTTCCGGTAAAAGATACATGGTTTTCTCACGGTGTTTCTATTGTGTCAGATGGGTGGATGAATGTCAAGCATCAACCCCTAATTAATATCATCGATGCAAATAGTCGGGGGGCTATGTTCTTATATGCCGAGAAGTTTTTGGGGATAGAAAAAACAGGCAAAATAATTGCTGATTTTTTGTTGAAAGCAATTGAAGAAGTGGGATCATCCAATGTTCTTCAAGTAATAACCAACAACGCAACAAATTGTAAGCTTACTGGTAAAGAAGTAGAAAAGGTACACAAACATATCTTTTGGTCTTCTTGTGTTCATACTTTGAACCTTATTTTTAAAGATTTTACAAAGGAATTTGAATGGTTCAGAAATACTTATAGAAGGGGAAAAAATATTGTTAAGTACTTCATTAATCATACTCATGCTTTGGCTATGTTTCGGGCACAGTCCAAATTAGAGTTATTAAAAGTGACAAAAACGAGGTTTGCCTCACATTATATTTTGTTGAAGCGGCTTATTAATTGTAGAGAGTCATTTGCAATTACTATTATTCTGAAAACCTAGAAAGAATGGTTGAAAGCTAGAGATGAATATACAGGATCCGTTTGGTTAGAAAAAAAAAGGATGGTAGAAAGTAAAAATGATAAAAAGTGAAGTGAAAGAAAAGAAAGTGAAAAAAAAATATATTTTCTTGTATGTGTTTGATTAGGATGAAAATTTTGTAAGAAAGTTTTAAGAAAATTTTATTTATTAGTTTGAAAAACAAGAAAATTACACGAAATTTTATGTAATTGTCTGAATTACCCATAATTCTGAGAAAAGTAGTAGTGTGTTAAAATAGGGGCAAAATGGTAAACAATATAACAAATAAACAAGTTTCATGGAAAAAAAAAATTTCTTGCAAATTTTGTGAGAAATAAAAAATCATCAAATGTGGGAAAGTTTGATAATGCGGAAAATTTTTTTTTTCCGAGAAACTTTCATTTCCTGCTAAACAAACGTCAGAATTTTTTCTTTTTTTTTCTCTTTCTCCTCTTTTCCACCATTCTCTTGCTAACCAAACAAACCCACAAGGAAATTGGGTGCCCTGGTTATGAAAACTGTGAACAGTGAAGAGTTTTGGAATGATGTGGAGCATATAATAAATATTACAAGGCCAATATATTTTTTAATTAAATTTTGTGACGACGATGGTCAAAAAATGGGTGAAATTTATGAAAAAATGGGCAACATGCTTGGTGAAATTAAAAATATTATAAGAGGTGGAAAGCACATTGAAAAATTTTTCTAGATTGAAAAAATTATGCTTGATAGATGGGAGAAGATGAATATCTCTATGCATTGTCTTGGGTTTGCACTTAACCCACGATTTTATGATAATCGATATCTAGCAAAGTTGGCACCGGGTGGCATAATTAGGAAGAGTCTAAATCAAGACAAGGAGGTGATCATTGGTGTCATGGAAGCATTTGAAAAGATAGCTAAAGATGAGCAAGAAGCAAAAACATTAAGGGAAGAATATGCAACTTTTCATGGGCGAAAAGACCTTTATGCTATGGCAGCTGCTCAAACAGATGTTGTAACCATGGATGCTATTGATTGGTGGTCAACATATGGCTCAGAAACTCCAACCTTGGGAGATGTGGCTAAAAAGGTATAAGTTTGACTTTATTATTATTTACCAATATTGTTAGTTATTATTATTGATCTGTTTTTTACTTTTTATTTTTTATTTGTAATAGATACTCTCTCAACCAATAACAAGTTCATCAGCTGAAAGAAATTGGAGTACATATTCATCATCCACAATGTCAAGAGAAATAGGTTGAATTCTACAAGAGCTGATAAACTAGTATTCATTCATTCCAATATTCGTCTCCAATCACATTTCACTGAAAGTTACAAAGATGGACCTTTTAAAAAATGGGATATCAATCCGAAGCATACATCTATAGATGATTCCATTATGCGATTAGAGGACTTGCGATGGAAATCTTTGGAGGATGATTCACTTGATTTTTCTGTCGATGCAACCGAAGGAGATTTTGAAGAGACATCTCATGCTTCTATTCCCACATCTATTGCAAGCCCACCTACCGGTTCTAGTAGACCACCACCTCGACGTACCGGATTACATCAGACTCAAATTTTTAGCTTTACAAGAGGAGGGAACACTACAAAAGATAAAGGAAAAAGAGTTGAAAACTTAGCATTGCAACTCAATTTTTTTTACTATTCAGTTGTTTTATTTTTAAGCATGTTAAAGATTTTTATTTTAATTATTTGTTCAAGTTGAAAGCTACTTAATTACAAGCTAGTACTTTATTTTTTGTTTTAATGATCGTTTAATTTTTAATTGTTTTGATTTAATTTTTATACCCGAGTGCTTGGGAACGAGAAGCAAGGACGGGGATCACATTTAGCTTAGTACCATTCTGACATTAAACAAGCAGAATAATAAGAGGGGGAACCTACACATTTAACAAGCACAATAATAGTTAACAGGGCGATCACATTTAAGAGGGGGAACCTACACAGACAAGATATATATTTCAAGTTTTAAAAAGCATCCAGGGATGCATACTTATATATAATTTCTTACCATAGTGTAAACGAACCAAATAAGATTTCAAAATGAACCACGACCCCAATTAGTGTACCGACTAAACCTATTCTTACCGTACCGCGTACCGCATAAAATAACGTACCCCGCACCCGTACCACGTACCAAAGCGACTCACGATCCAGGTAACCATGGTATGAACAATCAGAATCAAAAATCCATTCATCTAATGTACTTATATTGTACTAGGCGATACTAACGTCACATTTTTGGCATTATCCAGATTTTCTTCAACAATATTCATTGTGTCAATCACCTTATCTTTATTGTTATCCTTAGCTTTACGCTTCAGGCAATCTGTTTTTCGATGCCCTTTCTTATGACAATAATAATATTGAGAATTCTGTTGATCTTTAACTCTAGATTTAGTTATGGATATGCTACTTCTAGGATTTCTATTCTCTGTCCTTCCTTTGACAAATAGACACTCCACTTGAGAGTCGATACCAGGAGTCTTCTTTCTATACTCATTAGAAAGAAGTGACGAGGTAATATCATGGTACTCAATAGTATCATTTCTAAAAAAACAATATGGTGACTAAATGCTCATAGGAATCAAGTAGCAAAACAACAAAAGTAGGCTTTGTCTTTATCTTCCAACTTATTGTTTATGTTTAATAGTTCAAAAACGATTCTACTAAACTCGTTAAGATGGCCATGCATGGATGTACCTTTCTTCATACGAAAGGTGTAGACTTGTTTTTTTAGATATAATCAATTGATAGGAGACTTCATCATATATAGACTTTCTAACTTTGACCAAATCATCACAGCCAATTTTTCAAACATAACATTGTATGTAATCTCTTTTGCCAAACACAACCAAATAGGACTACATGCCCGAAGATCAAAATCCTCCGATTCAATGGCCTCCATATCTTTAGGTTTACCCTCTAATGCTTTGTGTAGTCGTGTTGAATTAGGACAACATTAACTTTAGAGGTACAACTCGGATGATCAACCCTAGCTTAACCCTAAATATAAAAACTTTAACTCTAACATTAACTCGACCTCAACCTGAGTACTGTCCGAGTTAATTTTGGGCAAGCTCAAGTTGAAATCGAGTTACTATTTCAGGTTCAATTCGGACCGATTTTGGGTTTGTAATTTGGGTTGAATTCAAATTAATTAACAAGCCCATATCAATATGTCTATCTAATACATTCAATTGTAAACTTAATACTTTATTTTCTTGATTCCAAATTATAGCAAGGATTTGTTTATTAGATTTTTCCATCCCCTTTCATTCAAAACATATCAAGAAGATTTGGTGCAATTAATACAAAAAACTATAAATTTATTTGATGCTACAAGTAACCCAACAGATCTAAGATGGCAGAGAAAGATCTGAGATGAAGAATCATTGAATCAACAAAGACCTTCAGACAGTGATGACAAATCGTTGTTATAATCAACAGAGTCCTTCAGTTGAATCAACAGAGTCAAGTTCTTAACAAATCATTGAATTAACAAAGAGTCCTTCCGTCAGTGATGATAGCCAAAGTATGAAAAACTTATCATGTAAGTTTGGAGACTTATCTACTGCATCATTTGCATGTTTATCTATTGCATCACTTGCATGTTTATCTACTGCAACAAATTGGAAGCCAACTAGAAGTTTCTTGGTCTTGGAAGTCTTTAGTCCAACTTTGGGCATTATCAAGTGAGAGATCTAAGATGAGAGAGGGATGTAAGAGTGCATGAGAATGAGAGTGAGATGAGAAAGGGATGTGAGAATGAGATGAGACAAGCAATGTGAGAGAGAGACTGAGAGATGAATGACAAGAATGTCACAAACCAAACCCTAATCTCTAAGAAATATATATATATATATATATATATTTTTTAAATTTGGGCTGCACCTGATTTTATTAATTCAAGTTGAGTTCAGGTTGAACCCAATAACCCAATGTCTTAATCCAAGTGCTGCCTAAATTCAATTCGGTTGGAATTTTTTAGCCTAGACCCAACATAAATATCCAAAACCTCAATCCAAGATCTGTTTTTCTGAGGTTGGATTTAAGTTAAATACAGGTTGACCCACCCAAATTGCACCCTTAATTAACTTAAGACTTACCAAAGTCCAAAATTATTCCTTTCATCAAATTTCTCCCCCACAAACTTAACAGTTGAGATCTTTGAAAGCTTTGCAGCCATGACTTTAAAACTTAATCTGGTGAGGTCCAAGAAATTGGTATAAAATAGTCCACTAGATAAATAATACCTATGAATAGTATTAATGAATAGTACCTGACAAATAGTATTCAATGAACTAAAATCCTCAATAGTACTAATAGATAGTACTCAGAATCGCTACTGGCTCTAATACCAATTTGTTGTAAAAGTTACCCCAGAATCAAATTGGGATCGATATTAACACTCAAGTGAAAAAAATATAGAACAATCACAAGGCAAAGTAATTTGTGTAGTTTAACTATTAGCTATGTTCACAACAATAATGACCGGAATTTTTCACTATGGAATAAAACAAGAGTACAAGAACAATTGTTTCGCACCTCAAAAGTACTCACTCTAACAAAGATCACTCCGATATATCACCGATGTCACTCAAAGATCTGATAACACTCAGATTAACACTTAATATCACTCAAGAAAAGACCTCTTGTTTCTTGAATACACTCAAGCTCTAGTTTTTCTCAATGCTGAAAACACTTCCTGGACCTCCTTTTATATAGGAACTTTGGGGAAGAAATAGACAAGAAGAAAGATCTGTGCATGGTATTGCCAAATCTGCAAAAGGCCTAAAAGCTAATATGCTCAAATCTCAAGTAATTTAAGCCCATGTGCAACTATCAATAATTGACTTCATTGCCAAAGGAAATATGGCTTCTGGCCAAAAAAGTCAACACAAAACATAGTCAACCATCTACTAACAAATAGAAAGCAAGGACAATAGCTATGTGGAGGGTCACAAATATAAGCTTCATCAAGAAAAAGCCTCTAACTAGCTAAAACATAAGGAAATCTAATGTAATAAAATCGGTGGCAAATTCCCTAGAGGCCCCATATCAAATTTCTAACTAGCTTCTTTCTTGTTAGAGTGCTCCATATTAATCATGCTTGCAGTGGCTTAGCTGCTAAATTCATGTTTCATACCTATTGCTAACCATGCTGCAAGCAAATTTACACGTTCTACCAATCTTTTATCACATCGACACAACTACATCATAGCTTGTCATGCTCATAAACTTAAGTTTTCAAGCAAAGCTACCAAAAGAAAGGGCTTCCAAGCTAGCTTTGCAGACTACAAAATGAGATCGATACTAAGACATGTTCTGCACTCAGAGCATGCAAGTAGCAATACTTGACAAATCCAACATACTGCATCACATACAAAACCAGTGACAATGGCTGCCATGTGGCTGGTATGCTACATATCGCAATTCACCGAGTAATTAAACCATAGATCCAAAAAATATTATGTTTAACTTTAGAAAGTTTGTCAGAACCTGTGCCGATAGACATTCAGCAGAGCCCTGCAAACATTACAAAGTAACCAACATATGAGGTACCTTGTTCATGATTTGAAACATCATGTTGAACTAGAGGTTCATGTAGTTTGGTTGGATCCCCACCGTTCGCAACTTTCTCTCGCAATTCTTTGATACACAGCTGCTTGAAAAGTAATAATCAATACGAAGATCAAATGCACAACAATGTTAATGCAAAATTATCAACGGAAGATCTCTAATTGGAGTTTCTAATGGTAAATGAGTAGATTCTTGCGGGGTCTAAGTAACACCTGAATTATCAGGTTAACATGTTGGAAATGAAATAATTGAAGACAAAATCATGTCATAGTAATCTATGAGTTGTGCAGTTTTTCCTTCGTAAATTGATGTATAAGGCTGTTGCTTAAATGTCTTTTTTAAGTTCTATTGCCACTTTAACAAGAGATCTATGAAGCACGGATATGCCTATTAGGGTACGCATCTGATACGGTTGGATACGTATCCGATATGTATTTGACGTATCAATTAACTAAATATTTTTTGATAGTGGATAAGTCTAGGATATGTTGAGATACGATAGGAATAAGCTAGGATATGGACTTAGATACGATAAGCAATCTGCACATCAAGGGAAAAATGAAAACTCCATTGCACACAAAATCTAAAAATTACAAACTAATAGTTTCTATCAACAAAAAACTTTTAAAAAAACTGATAGCCAACCACAACAAATCACTGTACAAAATTAAAATATATTTTTTTCTACTGAAATGAACAAGAAGTTTTCAATGTCCTCTCTGATCAAACAAATTATTGAATGGACATACCGATCAAAGCATTTTAAGCACAAAGCCTCCAACAAAAAGCCACCCTCTCTTATAATTTAATCTCTTTCTCTTTCCTTTCATTCTATGGTTTCTCTCTCGACTTAACATCATTGACTACAATTGTGCTGATCAAAACTTCTCCCAGCAGAACCAATATCCAAAAACCATGTGTTGTGAAGATATTTTCTTTGGTGGGCAGAGAACGAAGAGACAAGAAACCCAACAAACCAAAAAAACAAGGTAGAGAGGGGAGAAAGACATTGAGTACCTACTCTACAAACGGGTTGGTGGTCAAGGCTGGCCAAAGTCCATAAGCAACCCATCTCTTTGTTTATCTTTTGCAACGTGCCTGAAGGGCGAATTCAGCAAAGATTTTTCCTCGTCAACTTGTCCCCCAAATAATTATTGTGTGGCAAAGTTGTGAGTAAATTCTCCAATTGGCCCACACATCCAAAGCCAAGCTACTAGTTCTGGTGATGAGTGGCTTTGACCAAAAATGCCTCAAACTAATGTTACCTAGATTGTGGATCGATTAGGTACATAATGCAGATACAAGTACATAATACAATACTTTCTTAAGTTCGCAATGTGATGGAGGTAGGCTTAGCTAGTACAACATTTTGAGTCGGAATTCGTTTTATAACTCTTATCTAAATTGTTTTCACTAGTATACAAAATTATATATAATAATACTTTCATTAACATATAGTCAATAACTATTTACTTTACACTTGTGCTTCATTTCCTATTGTCTAAAGTTACATCGAATGATTGTATCATACATAATTAATTAATATTTATTTAATAATACATGTTCTAAAGCAAATCGATTTGAAGTTAATATTACATTTGGGTTAGACATCTAGCTTATTTGGATCGCGAATCCAACCCATTTAAAATCATTATACCCAGATCGTGGGTCATCAAAAGTTTAGCGATTTCAATAACTATGCTTTAGACTCTAACTTGAGTTTGTAAACCATGTTTTGCATTTCTAAATGGCAATGGTATGAATCGGATGGCTAAAACTGTCTTTTTTTCCTTGCAATAATGGCTAGTGTATGTACACCAGATAGCTAAAGTAGGTCACAATTGCATTTGTAAATGGCTATGGTATGAAGCGATATCCTAATTTTTGCAATTTTATCATATAATCATGTCCATATAATATTGTATTCATATTTCGTATCCGTATTCGTGCTTCATAGTATCATCCATTGACGAGAGTAAAACCTAAATTCCAAATACTACCGTATTGTTGGGAGATTACTCAAAAACTTCAGTTAAACCTCATCTTTTTTTTTCAAATGTGTAACTGAAGTTATTTTTCTTTTTCAAACACCACAAAGACATGCTATATTTGTTATTACATTTAATTTGTTTATTTAATAATTTGATTCAAGATTCTATTTAGTGAAAATTACTCTAGTTTTTCCCTTTATCATTCAACCATCGCTTACACACGTATTCACAAGTTCACAACCAATGTCCATTTGGTCTACATCCAAAATATTGAATAGAATGGTTTCAACCAAATCTTTGTGGTATAGAACATAAAGAATTGGAGAAATCAAACCATCACAAGGATTAAATCAAAAAACATACAAATTCTCCACAAAGAATAAATTTCAATAAAGTCACTCTCTATCTGAAAATAGTAATTATCACATCAATATTTATAAGTTAAATACCTCACACCAAAACAAAAATCATTCTCGTATTAAAATTCTATAATAATTTCGTAATCAAACTCTCAGATCAAAATTACTAGAACAATCCTAGTTAAACAAAATTCCCTAATTAATATAATTATACTAAAATAAATAATAAATTCCAATTTTTTAATTTAAACTTATTCAATCCTTTTTTAATCTCCATTATTTCCCCCAAATAAAAAAACTCTTCTCTAAAGAGTTGTAATAGACTTCAATTGGCAAAGAATACTCCAAGAAAATCGACTTCAATTGGCAAAGTATATCCTCAATCTTGATAGCATAAGAATAATAAGATAATATCGAGTATCAAGAATGGGAGTAATCTATAGCCAAAATCTTCATAACCTTCACACTTTGTTCCACAAAAATAATGGTAATGAAGAAAGCATAAAAATTGGTGGCAAAAAAATCACAACCTCAACTAAAGAAACCACTTTCAAAACTTGTTTAACTTCATTTCTAGAAACACCATTTGAAATCAGCATATCAAACGCAATTGATGTAGGATGATGAGGTGAACTTTTAGGCTTATTAACTTTTGACAATTTTGGTTTGTCATCTTATTAGATCACAACTTGTGGTGGCAAAACCTAGTTCAATCACGTGGTGATGACTGATGGATGAAAATGATGAATCAATATCTACCTTGCTCAAATAATTGATGATTGACTATTTCGATAAATCGAGCTTAGCATCATGTGCCTCAATTTTGACAAGTAATCCAACATTGGTAAGTAACCATCTTAAATGGAGTGATCTGAGAAATTTCCAAAGTTTAGCCACAACAAAGTGAGCAGCTTGTGATAATGGTGAAGACAATGAGCAATATCGGCAATAAATGAAGATGAACGACATAAACGACGACATGGAAAACAATGACACTGCACATATAGGTAACGATTAATGGCAGTGGGCCAAAAAATTGTCAATTAACCACGGTGACAAATAGTTGTCAACAATTGACCTCAATGGCAATTGAATGAAAAATTGCTATAAGGTGAACAACGTTGGAGACACATTGAAGAATAGAGAAGGAGAAAAATAACAAGACAATAGATCGGAGTTTACCACTGATACCAATTGATGTAAACCAAGAAGGAAATGAGAAGAAGGCATAGGAGAAACCTAATCCTTGCGCAGAGAAAAAGCTTCAATAATACCAGTCTCTATCTAAAAATAATAAGTATTACATTAATATTTATAGGCTAAGTCTCCTATCAAATAAAAATTATTCTCCAACTAAAATTCAATTATAGTTTCCTAATCAAATTCTCAAAACATCATCCTACTAAAAATTACTAAAACAATCTTCTTTAAACAAATATTCCCTAACTAGTATAATAATACTCAAATAAACAATAAAATACAACTCTTCAATTTAAGGTTGTCAAATCCCTTTTTGATCTCCATCAATTTGCCATTATATATGTTCGTCAAATTATATGATATTTATCATTCCCAATAAAACTTCATGTAGCAAATTTTAAAAAAAAAATGCACTTCTTGTAATAATGAAAATGTGTTCATCTATAGCCAACTTTTGTATCCAAATTATTTTACCAACTTTCTGACAAAAGTTTTTAGAAAACAAATAAAATATTACATTATATTCCAACACTTACTTTTTCTAGTTCTTCATTTTTCCCCTTATTAGTTAATCAATTAAACTTTTTTTGATAGGAAACAAGTCAATTTTATTGATATGAAAATAGTACATCAAAGATAAAAAATAACAAAGATACAAATTTTGTGAAAGTATCTTCAAAATGTAGGATAGCATTGTCATAATACAATTTGATAGAACTAGATGGTATTTGAAAGGGAGAAAGGGACTCAATCATTGTTTTCCCCATCGTTTGAGGAGTTCCATAAGATATTTTTGTTTTGACTCCTCATACCTCTATGGTTCACCACACATGGCATTAAAAGGTAAAGCTTCAAGAAGATGTAGTTCGTCAATTTTCGGACAACACAAGTACAAACCTAAGATTTAGGTTTAAGAGTATTATTAATCAAAGCATCCTTAGAATGTTTTATTGCAGATACAAAGATAATGAAATCTATTATTATAGAAACCACCAAACTAGACGATTTAGAATTCTCAAAGTTATTTGTTTATTTGGATGGTGATATTTCTTCTGCATGCAAGTAGAATATCTCAACTCGCAAACATACAGAAAACTGTATATTGTTCACCTCCTCTTCTTCATATGACTTCTACTTCACCTGTAGATAAATAAAGTAGTAGCATCGCTAAAGTTGAATATGCCAAGGAAAAGCAAGCTGAAAATGAAAAAAACAAAAAAAAAGTTCTTAAAAAGCACATATAGCTTATCCAATTCAATGACATAGTGACAACCTTTACACAATATTCAGTCGATTGTATACAACATTCCTTCTTTTTACCTCTCCAATTCCAGCATACTGACAGATAAAGCTAATTCAATGTGTTCTTCAAATGATTGGAAAGAAAAACCAAGGAATGTGTTAACTGTCAATGCACAATAAGCAATTATATAGTGTTGAATAAGTATAAATCATTGAAGAGAGGAAAAAATTAAGGAGGGTAAGATAGAGTTAGGGTTCTCTCCCTTCGTCATTATAGTTATAGATTTAAACATTATACTAACGATAATATCATTCATAATAATAAGAATAGAAATAAAAGGCTAAACACACTTCTGACACGTAAACACTTAAAGATGTACGGATCCGAAGGGTTATCCACTACATTGTATCATATTTGCAGGTTAAAAATGTAAGTAAACTTTGAAGGAAAAGCAAGGCAAAAATGAATAAATAATAGATTCTTCAGTAGCCACAGGGTTATTCTAGTTTAGCATCCCAATTTTTATATATAGCCAATATATTGTTAAATCCCAAAAAATTCAATGAAGTGCCAACTAAAACTAAGCCATGAGAACCCAAAAATGAGATTATCGCAATTGTTGGCCATCCAATACACAAAACGGTAGTCTGCTTATTATTTTTGGCCAGTATCCAATTTCCCATAGGTTTCAGCATTTGTAAAGGGTTTGCCTATATTTATGTTTCTTTCTGACAATAAAGGAGAAAAGAATGAAACTTTGGTTTGTTATCCATACATCATTGCCCTTGCTCATGGTATAAAAACTCAGTAATCAGGGACTAGCAAAATAACGTTTACCCGGACACGTTTTGTGGCACCAACTTGTTCAACCTTGTGGACAAACTGATCAAATGAGTAGTATGGAAGCAAATGTGAATGCCATTCAGCATACAAGCCAAGTAGATTCCCCAAATCGCTAACCTGAAGATAATTAACAATACTTCTTCAATAATAGAGGTAGCAAATCAAGTCATTCAGTGGCAATGACAGACAGGAACAATAAGCAAAAATAAATATGCCTGCTGATGTATTCCAACCTTATAATTAATTAGATAAAAACAACAAAGAAACTTTTTAAACAATCAGTTTCAACTAGGTAAAAGCGAACAACATGCAGCTCCATCATTCGTGGACAATACGATATTTAATCAACCAGCAACACTTACAGGTAGGAATGCTACATTATTTGCTAGTTTTTTAGCCTTTTGAATAATCAAAAAACGAAAGATAGAATACAGTGACCGAACTATAGTCAACATTTCATGAAATATCAAAATATTTTCTAAAACATTTCTTGAAGATTTATTACAATAGGGATGTCCTACATTTGACAAGTAATTAGTGGAAAGTTGGCAGAAGGGCTTTAGAAAACCTAGGGTTTTATAAGTGGGGTTTGGTAGGACGGCTCTATGGCTAGGGTGTTACAAGATCGAAGAGCTGTTTTAGGGTTCTAGGGTGGAAGATGATCGAAACCGAAATGATTTAGGAAGTGTTCAGTTCCAGAAAATGTGCTGAAATTCTCTCGACAGCAAGCAATTCGAGGGGATTTTGGTGCTGATTTAAAGGCCCAGGGATCGGGCAAGGTGGAAGAAAGGAATAGGGATTGACAGAACAACTGATGGGAGTAGCTTGAGGGACTTTTCTTGGTTGCTAATTACATCTTTATTGAGGGTAAGATATGGCCTTGTAAAGCTGGTTTAGGGTTGAGAGGACTTAAAGGTCTGATGACTCTTATCCCAAAGTCCAAACTACAAACAAAGAAGATATGGAAGAAGAGGACAAAGCAGCATCTAGAAATTCCCCTTGCAATTCCCTAGAAATTGAACCCTAGGCCAAAATTATTCTAATTCTCAAAACTGAATTCATCTCTTCATCACTATTGAATTTAAAGGGTAAGCTAGAGAGACATAACCTTGTTAATTCTATTAGGATTATCATTCCACAAATAGGATACACATGACTCCTTGAGAACAATATTATTTAGAACATCCATGACTCCAGATAAAACTCAAGGAACATTTATCATAGATATGACTCATAGACTCTGGAATCCATGTCTAGAAATCAGTGAAAGATCAAATATCATTAACACTAAATACCTAACCAAACAAGAAAATAATCCAGCAGCAGAAATCAGTGAAAATAATTTAGCAATTTTAAAAAATCCAGTTTTTTTCAATCAATAGCATGAGTAAGAGATAAATAAGTGCAAAAATGCATTACAGATGCAAGACTTTTCACAGCCACAGCATAAAAAATTATGTTAAAGAACGCTGGATATGGAAAATATTTGTTTCGTTGATACACTGTATTGATTCACTTGTCCATGCAGGTGCCACCCCAGATCCAGTGGAAGTAAGGATGTGATGGTTTTTTCCTTAGGGAATTCATGAGAGTATGCACAACCTCAAAGATATATACTAAATGACCATAGAGAGTAAAAAAAAAATAAGCATATCATGAGTTTCTTGAAGGGAAAAGGGCATAAAACTTTCTGCAGCTCACATATTGGTTAGGATACTAGATGTGCAATCTTGTAAAATTGGCTAAATGAGTGTATGTACACTCGTGCTAATGCTTTAAGAGACATGAAGGTTTCAAAATGTAATTTTCTCGTGGCTAAAGAAATATACATGGCATCCCCAATACACGGAAAGCTGGCATCTATAGTGACGGGTGGGGCGACATGGTTCTAATTCCATGACCATCAAATATACACATTGCAACTTCATGCCGCAAAACTTGGGTAACCACACACACAAAGTCACATACTACTTTCAAACTTATAAAGAATGTTAACTGAGAAGCTGATCCATTATAATCCATATATTCGAGGAAAAAGTTAGAGAGTAGATCACTAATAAATCACATAGCAGGATGAGGAGCTGTTATGGTGTAGGAAATGACTAATGATTTCTCAGTGTATGTCATTTCTTGAAATAGTTTATAAAGCAAATTAATTATCTTTCCACTCAAAGGATAATTCAATAATCATCGCTTTAATAATTCCAGAAAGGTAAAAACTTCAGAACAGTCTCCACATAAGACGAATTTTCTTCATAAATATACGCAGAAAATTGATGTTCTGAGGAGTCATTAAAATTTTCTGTAGTAGAAATGGGCAAATCAAGTAACAAAAAGAACTTACTATAGCCGAACTGATTTTATAATTGCTTGTATATGGAGTTCGGTTTAATATGATCATTCAAATTGTTGCATGGAGCCAGTTTACATGCAGTACCACGAATCCCACAATTACATAGGATGGGTTGACTGGAATAGGATTCTTCCTTCCTTCAATTGCGTCAGTTCTAGAGCACCGACATTGTATTGATGATATACCCAGTTGAATAAAATGAAGTCCACCTGATTCAAAATGGGTAATCTAAAATTGAGGGAATATAGTATAGAAGAGGACCCGAGTTAGGGTGTATTGAATAAATACCTAACATTTGTCATTACTGCGCACGAAGTGACCAGATACTTTTTCCTCTTAGTCATTACTGAGATATATAAAAATGTAAAAGCAATCACCCGAGAAGCCCTTGATGAACCGCCTATAGTATTATATATACTTATATATAAATACAGATTTGTAAGTATCACTAATCTGACGATGGGTGTGCGAAAAATAATACAAACAATCAATATGCAAATTGAAGGGCTAATAGGAGTGAGAATAAATACCTCATGTCCGCGGCCACGATATTTGAAAGCGCGAGGAAAGTGCCGAAGGACGTAACCGAGTCCATCGTCGGATAGAAGAAGCTCCGGAGTAAGCTTTGGTCTCGATCTCGGAACTTTCTTGGGCTTCTGCGCTGGGTTTGAAATCGAAGCACCGCCATCACCACCACCGGTCTTGAAAGCATACCCTGTGGTTTTAGAATTGCTATTAGAAGATGAATTGGGGTTGGAGTTAGGGTTGGAAGGGCAGTCCCGGGACCAATGGCCTGGACGGCCACACTTGTAGCACCCAGTGGGGGCTGCACCACCACCGCCACCCTTCTCCATTTCTTTGGGGTTTCAGAGTTCTGATTTTTCGTTGATGTTTGGGATTGTATCTGATTGATTTTTTTCCTGAAGTGGGTGTGTTATTATTTGGGATTGTGCTGAGTTTTGGCGGGAAAGGTAGTAGGGAAAATATAAGTTGGGCCGGGTTGATCCATGGCAAAATTCAAAATGGAGCTCAATATTAGATTAGACGTCCAAAAATGTTGTAAATGGACTTTTCGACCCGAAAAATCCATCCACGACCAGGGCCGAACATTCTCCCATTCACTTGTTGTGGGGATGTGTCAATCAATCAGTCAGATTTTAATCAATTTTTCATAAATTTGAATATGAATCATTGATCAAAATATATATATATATATGAATCCGTACCGAGTAGCTTATAAATTTTATTTCCATGTTTTTTTTAAAAAAAAAGATAAATTTATACTGCTTGAAGAAGCCTGATAATACAAAAAAATTAGTTAAGGTTGAACTCGAACCTCTTAACTCAAACATTTAAGTTCGGACCTCTAAAATTGGGATGTGCAAGTCATAAATAATTATCGATGTGACCCTCATACACACAGTGATAGCGATAACTTGCACCTTCTAAAAAATCACGTCGCATTTAAGGAATATAACCTCTAACAACCAAATATTCTGACACATGATAACTCCAAAGGGATCACATTGATTACGCAAAGATCGCATCGATTACAGGAGGATCGCAGAGATCACGCAAGGCAATCATGCAAAGCAACTATATATTATAATTACAAATCAAATCCCTCGCATTGTAATCAATCAAGCATCTATGTCTATAATAATGTGTAATTCTGTAATATTCTTCCCGATTAATTGAAAACTCTCCCAAGAGCAAGATACTCCATTAAAATGGATTAGCCAAACTCTCGAACTAGTGAACCATTATAAATTCTCTGACTATTAATCTTTGTTTATAGCTAATTAAGTTCATGATTCACTGTTCAAATCCTAAAAACTCAAAAACTCGGACTAAATATTCTAATAATTCTCTACATCGTTAACAAAATTTTCAAATCGTTCATCTCTACTCAATCGCGATTAAGACACCATCAAAACTAATTTGGTAAGTAAGATTGAGTTGTTTGAGTTTCAGTACAGATACTGGTATTCATAGCGACTATTGGCGATCACTTAGCTCCTTGTTTCCATGAGTCTTAATACGCGTTGTAATGGTTTTTCATTTGTTTTGGCGATTATGGCTTCTCCACTGACAGGAGGCCGCTTGTCGTCTTGCATCCACGTTTCTACTTCTTGATGATTAAAGTTAGGGGCGGTGCCACCAATGGACAAGTGCCCACCTTCAATTTTTTTTAACATTTAATATATATTTTTGAAATAAAAATTATATATATTTAATTATCTCCGCTCTATTATTGTGTTTTTGTGATATCGACTAGGTTAAACCTTTAGATAATAAATATTAAATTTTGAACAATATTATTGAAACCTAATTTAAAGATCTAATATATTGTAATATTAAATCTAATAGTGAGCCTCAATATTTAATAAAATTTATTATCAATCTAATAGTCACAAATCATTAGTTTTCTATCAATTAAGTCTCAAATTAGGTGCAATTAAAATTATTCTAAACTTTTAGACACTTTTTAAACGCATTGAAATAAATTTTGGCCATATTGGGGTCATTTTGTAATTTTATTTAAAACTATCGGTTATTTTGTTATTGTATAGAAATGAGTGTCATTTGTCATAAACTAGAGAGTCATAAATGAGATATTGTTATCACATTTTATATATATTTAAAAAAAATATTTGTTGGTAAGATTAATTTGTAGCTATTTTAAACAATAAAAAACATATATATCATGATCAATTATAAGTGACAATAATTAATTTCATTTTTGATAAAAAAAAATTAATTATTTTTTTTGTTCATACTATTTATATTAATT
>CM042199.1:15218456-15244130 GCA_023539305.1 Ilex asprella | reverse complement strand
ATATGAATCTTCTCCTCTTGTTCTCTTGTTTATTATATTATTTTATGTATATGATATAGTTTTGTACCTCTGTTTCTTACTTTTCATTTGTGCTTGTTATATACAATTTACATTCTGATAGTAACTGGGAATTCTTCAAATAAGTCCAATTTTGCCAAATCATATCCAAGCCACAAATAGCAGTTTTGGCTGACAAACTCCATGTACAATTTTGACTGCCGTCTTCATTCTGATGCTAGTTTCATTCAAAATTTTGATTGCACAAGTTCTGCTGAAGATCTGAAAGAAGTTTCCTGCTGTCCCTTATACACTATTCATCCTTTATCCTGCTTCACCCATTGTTCAACTAACTCCCACTTCCCAGAAAAAAAGGTTTGCAGATGTTCGCAATTACTACCATGGCTAATAAACTAGGAAAAACTTAGTTTAACGTATAAATGCTTGCAAATTAAGAAATAAACCCTTTTTGAACCGTAGATGGGATGAATGAAATTATGATTGTTGATATTGTGTTCTCACTATGCCATCTAATCATTCCCTTCAATGGACAGCATACATGCAAATGAACACAAACAATCGATGGTATATTTCAAGATGCATGTCTGATCATTCTGTCTGTGGATTTTAGCTTGTTTCTTGAAATATCTATGAAATGCTAATCCAGTGCTATTATTCGGGGAACTTGGTCATTTAAGGTAGCCATGTAAACTTCTAATTTCTTCTTCTGCTTGTTCACAAATGCAGATATGTAAATCTGGTTCAAGACCTTCATAGGGTAAACATTCTGGCACTCTCAGCAGACGAGAAGCTGGCCTTCTTTTTGAACCTGTACAATGCTATGGTTATCCATGCTGTGATTAGGATTGGCCATCCTGGGGGAGTAATTGATAGGAGATCCTTTTATTCTGATTTCCTGTATGTAGTTGGAGGCCATCAGTATTCCCTAACTGCAATACTAAATGGGATACTTAGAAACAATCGAAGGGCGCCTTACTCATTGGTCAAACCCTTTGGTGCTGGAGACAAGCGTTTAGAGGTAACTATAGTTTCAAGTGCATACTGAGATATCTTACGTAGTTGAAAACAGGATTAAAATCATCTGATATCTTGATTCCTATTATTAGTTCCACAATCTTATCTAGTATCAGTGGAAGGCAACAATATTGAATAAAATAAACCTGCTTGCTCAACACTTCCTTGCTCCATGAGCCCCTTTATCTATAGCTTCCCTCAATGTGACACACTTATTGCTTGAAACACCATCTTGCTGATCAGATATGAGAGGTGTGCAAGATGAGGTGGAAGCAATCTTTGTTTTCTCCTTAGCTTAAAATAAGTGAACAATACTGTAATACATATATGTGATAAAAATCTTAGTACCATATTAACATATAACTATGGGAAGGCTCCTAACATATTGTCCACTTTGCAGCTAGCTTTTCTGAAAGTTAATCCATTGATTCATTTTGGACTCTGTAATGGGACAAGATCGAGCCCAACAGTTAGATTTTTCACTCCCCAAGGAGTTGAATCTGAGCTAAGGAACGCTGCAAGGGAGTTTTTCCAAAGAGACGGAATTGAGGTGGATCTGGCCAAGAGGACTGTCTACCTCACCCGGATCATCAAGTGGTGAGTCACTAAATAAAAGTTCTCATTTCTTTATACCTTACAAAAATATGGCCACTGCATTAAGTTTCATAACACATGAAACAAACGCAAAGAAGCAGAATTTTTAACATGCTGTACTTTGTCAATCTTTTGTCCTGCAGGTTCAATGTGGATTTTGGACAAGAGAAAGATATCCCAAAGTGGGTCATAAATTACTTGGATGCAACTAAGGCAGGTCTTTTGACACATCTCTTGGGTGATGGGGGAGCTATTAATATTGTTTACAAAAATTATGATTGGTCTGTTAATTCCTAACTACCCTGCCAAAGTGGATGGGCAGCTAATTGCCCAGAACTTGCCACTGGGGTCTGAAAAAAATCAGGTATATCTAGCATTACCTCTGCAGTCTGCATAGGAAGAGATTATTTCGTGATTGAACTGGTGACGTTCAGATGACGGCGAAGCAACTTTACCACTACGCCAAGGCTGTCATGAAATATAATGCCTAAATCTGTATGAGAATTTTGTATATAATACCATGAAGTTTGGAACTTGGTTACCCTGTCCATGAGCAGAGGTTTTGGAAAGAAAAAAAAAAGATTTTTTTTTTATCAATATACCTTTAGATGCTACATTTTATTTTCGGTTGGATGTTTTTTCTTTCTTTTATGGTGAGTGTTAAGGAACGAAGCTGAGATGTTGACTGCATAACCTTTCCAATACTGTCAGGCCCTGCATAATCGGCAATATTTCCCTGCAAGCCTTTAAAAAAAAAACGACTCGTCATGCAAATATCACTTAATGGTGCTCATTAATATCAACGCTATTTTTGTACTCTCACATCCAACCAACAAAGGACCGAAATTTCGTTTTGTTGGGAATGTTTCAAAATAATTTTGAATGCTTTATAATCAAAATTTTAAGGGTTAATTTCACAGAAGGTTTCTAAAGTATGAAACTTGTTTCCTTTTGACCCTCAATATTTCAATTGCATTATTTTTGTTCCTGAAATATTGAATATGTTTTTATATAATTCCTCAAACAACGTCTAGATTGCTGATTTTTTTTTATCATAAATTTATCACGTGATACTTAAATATGGATAAAAAAATAATTTGGATATCTCTTGACCAAGTTTCTACTCAATTTTTGGTTAAATAGCTACCAAAATTATAGGCCCCGTTTGGTAACGTTTAAATTTTTCGTTTTTCGTTTTTTGTTTTTCAAAAACGAAAAATGGAAACGTTACCAAACGGGGCCATATAGTTTTTATTATGAGCTATTCTAATTTTGGTCAATAACTATCCATATTATACAATTTTTTGTGCAGAACTACCCAAATTTTGTGTAAGAGCTCTCAAGATTATTTTTTGTTCATATTTAGATAATACGTGACAAGTTTATGATCAAAAATTGTTTAACAATCTTGACGTTATCTGTTTGAAATGTCATATAGAAATATATTCAATACTTCAAGGACTAAAATAATACAATTAAAATATTGGGGACCAAAATAAAATAAATCCCATACTTTGGGGATATTCAGTGCAATTAACCCAAATTTTAATTTTCTTCTTTGTTTGTATTATGATGCCCAGACCATTCTTAAACACTTCCACTTTAGAGCACACCAAAAGGCCAAATTTTGAACATCGACTCCAACAACTGTAGCCCCCCATCGACTCCAACAACAGCAGCTCCTCAACTTAGCTCACCGTAGTGTAGTCTAAGGAGAATGAGACAGACTCTCATTTGATAAGGGATAATAAACTTTATCCTCCTATCAAATAGATAAGAGAAATTAGAGTCTAGTCCTAATATGATTCAAGTACCTTAACACTTACAAATAAAGCTCCACGGAAACACAAGAATGTATACCTTGTTCGTAAATTGTGTTAAAGCAAATAGACAAATAGAATAATATTGAGGTTTTGAGACTTGTAAGATCGTTTTCTTTAAAGTGATATTAACCTATTAAAAAAGTGATATTTAACTATTAAAAAAAAAGTTATATTTGCCTCCACTAAGAGAACTTGCTAGACGGTTCTGGCAACAAAGCCTATAGGATGAACAACTGCAAAGCAATATGGAAGGAACTGCAATTAGAAATATTGAAGAACTTCTAAAGAAATTTTATTGAACAATTTGGATTTTGAGAGAGAGAGAGAGAAATTAGTTATACATAACTCTAGTGTGTTTTGTGAACGAAGTCTAGGGCCCTATTTGTTGACTTCTTAATGTTTTTTTTATCCAAATGTTGCAACCCTCCAAATAGTTGTTTTTTCTTAAATGTCACGATCTTTCTACAGAGATATTGATTCTTAAAGGGTTAATAGTATTTTTTATCCCTAAAGTAAGAATTTTTTGTCAGTTTAGTTCTCATTATATTGATTTTGTTAATTTAGTCCCTAAAATATTTAATCCGTATCACTTTAGTCCACAATAAGACAATTCATCAAGTTTTTTGACGGAAGTGACCACGTGTATTTTTTAGACAGTATCATGTGCCCAACACGTGATAATTCCGTGAAAAACTTAACGATCTGTCTATGTGCCAAACACGTGATTTCTCCCATATATATCTAAAATATTCTCTCATGTTTGTCACAAATGCAAACCCAATGACAACATGCAATAAGAATGGTACAGAATTAAGTTGTTCTTCATATTCTTATCTTATTTGCTACAAATGTCAATCCAATGAAGATCTATGACAATCATAATATAGAATCATAGTATAACAAGAAGGTGTGAATGCTTAACAAGTAGGCAAATCATGCAAGCAAATTAAGCAAAGGACAAACAAGACATATAACTCAAAGTCAAAATATGATTAATCATCAAAGAACAACACTAAGAATAGGTCACAACAACAAAAACATAGCTAAAACAATAAAAGTCAGTAAAAGATTAATTGAATTAAAAAAAAAATAGAGTACTTTAGTACAAGTCATGAATAAATATAAGAAAATTCTTAAGCTCACATATGACCTATTCTAAGTCTCTAAAAGTCATAGCTCAAGTGGATGTATTTCCATCATTTCCTCCGTTGCGTCGAGGCATCTCTAGATCCAAAAATCCATGTCATCTTTCATAGGCTCACTTGAAATTTGCTTCTCTTCAGCAACCTCTTGAGTCGCCCAACTCTACGAACAACTGCTCCCATCACAGTATGCTGGGTCTCTTGTAAGCTCACAATCCTACCATCTAGTACATCCAAACTCTGAGAAGTCGGTCAGTGACGCTTAATCATGGTGTGCTCAACCCTAGCCATCGTATCAACAAATGATGCAATCTGTGCTGCAAGGATATCAGAATCGGACTCAGGTGGTGGTGCCCTAGACGTACTAGTCTCATGATGCACTGGTGGGGCTTGCTCCTCAAACACTACAACATACTTAGCCTGGGCTTAGCCTTACTTCATCGAACTCTTGTTCATGTCCCTCATGGGGTTCTGTAACTACTCACTCCTCAAGATAACCACTCTTTGCCCTTGGCAGATACGAGTAATTAGAGACCCAAATGCCAGATTGTCTAATACTCTCCCATCTAAAAAGGCTCACTAAATAAACCCAAATATCATAATTGGTAAATCAAGATCAAACCCTTTCCCTAAAGCATAAAGCATGAGTGACTTTTAGGTAGGAAAGTCAAAGATATGAATTTTCGGTTCTATGTTGTAGTTGGCCACTAGATTCAACATTCTATAATTTGGGGTTAAATATTTTTGAAGAAAATTCAGAGTAACCCAATTTTCAGGATGATCAACACCATATCGCTCAATAGCCAAAGCATGTAGAGGAGGCAAGTCATCTACTAGTGTCGTACTTAGATAGTCATTCTCTACCCTAGACAGGCCAAGTTTGGTAGCGATGAGAGTGTCATAAAACATAAACTCAATACCTCGAATATAAGTAACAAAATAATCAGCCTATGGATCGGGATTCGGAATTTGTGCATAAAACTCTCTAACCATGGTATCATCACATGTCATAGGGTTTGTAAACATCCAAGTCCATTCGCGGTTGGTCAGATTTGCAAGCAATCAACTGATTAACGTCCACGGTATTTACTCCCTTTTCAATCAATACGAGCCTGAGAGAGAATTCCAGTCTGAATCTCTCTACAAACTCTGGTGTCTAAAATCGAGTAGCTTCATTGAAGTTCTCCTTAATTTCCTCATATATGCCCTCAACCCTTGACCTTTTCTTTCTTCTTGGGGCCATCTCAACAATCACTCTCTCAATCTAGCAAGAATCAATCTAAGATTTGTAGAGAAGGTGTTTGGGAGAGATTTAGAAGCAAGGTTTAGGATTTTTGGAGGCTTGGGATCCGAATGAGAGGGTTTGGAATGCAAAGAGACGCGCATTACACTGTTTATAAAACCTTGGCCTCTAACTTAAGCAAGTTTGCTCGAGCGGTAGTGTGACCGATCAAGCGCTTCTGAACTTTCTTAGTTATGAAAACTGATTAGATTCAGTTCCTCTGGCTCCACACCTATCTTGACCTTTCATTCATTCACTTATCTTTCAAGCCCCAATAAGCATGCATGATGTAAATTAAGTCTCAAAACACTTCAATGCAATGCATGGATGAATTTATATTAAAATCAAATGTAATTCTCAAATTTAAACAATAAATGCTCAAAAATTCAAATAATCATGTAAATTACACAAATTTACATTTTAAAAGCTCCATCCAAAATTCATCATCTCAACACACTACTTTTAAGGCATATTCAAAGATATAAAACTCAATTTCATGCTTCCTAGATAAATGTTTCCTCACTTGATTCAATTTCACACACACATGATTAAATTTTGTTTGACTTTGAAAAATTTAAGTGCATAGTGTGTGAAACCACCACCAACACAAAAAAGATTCCGATAAGATTTAAATAATTAATAAGCTCATTATGAAATCCTAATGCATTGTCTAAATAAAAACATGACTGATTAATGAGTGTCCTAAATATTCTATTTTTGACAACTCTCTTTTTTTTTTATCCTTTCTACTCTATGACTTCAATCAACACGATTGTGAATTCCGTACTATAAGTATATGCTTCTAATCATGATTAACATGAGCTCTATGAGCTTTACAAATGAGCTTTCTTCAATTAAACATAAGTACTCTCACAATTCAAGTGCGATTGTTTTTAGCCATTTATTTTTGCCTCACCTTTTAGATTTGGTCATATTGGACTATTTTCTCACAATTGGTCTTCGACGTCTTTTAAGGGATTGGGGTTTAACTAAAATTTAGTCATGTGTTCACCTATTACCAACACTTAGAGTCTTTTAAAATTATTAATAATTTAAAAAAATTAAACTTCTAAGTGTGAAGGTGAATGACATGCGTGTACTTGGTTTTAAATCTTTCAAAGATAAACACTATCTAAGCACGCTAGGATGAAACAAATTTTAGCTAATGAATTATGCAATTGGATTTTTTTTCCTATGTTTTTGAATTTTTCAATAACACATGTATATGAAAAAAAATGCATAAACAAGCAACTGAACAAAAGAAAACAAATAAAGTAATTTATAATAAATCTTAAAAATGAATGTTAAAAGGAACATCAAAACTTTTTTTGAATTTTTGAATTTTTTTTGTTTTAGATTTCTCAAACCGAAAAATTATAACAAATACTCATAATTAAATATCATATGATCAATCAATATAAGATGCTATCTAATATGTATTTCTATCGGTCATAGACTATACATTATGGATCAACATATTCAGCCGCGGGAAGAAAAAGAAATACGCAAAAGCTTTGGCCCAATAACCAATTGTAAAATTAGAGTAACTGTATGCTTATAATCTGTCTCATGTGATCAACTACAACTGTTGACCATTCAACGCCACTTATTTCAACCACGTGCATGTATCGGAGTCCTTAGAATATCGTAAAGAGAAAAAATAAAAAATAAAGTTCTCATATAAAAGTCCAATTTGCAGATAAGAATTCACGCCGCCAGTTGTGTGAATGCATTCTAGTTTCAAGCCATTGACGGCGACATTGTATTTAACGCTAAACTCAATAGAATTTAGCAATAAAATTGTAATATAAGTTCTAAAGAGTTTTAAATTTATATAAGATAAGCTCTGATATCACATGTAAAATTTTTTTATGATTTAATATTTATAAATTTATTAAAAAAATCATAGAAATTATAAAAACTTTTGATCAATTTTATAATTTACAAAAATTTTGCAGATTTCAAAGGTACTGATAACTTTGGATTAATATTTATAATTCATAAAAGTCTTGAAGACTTTGTCATAAAGTTCTATTTAACTTTAATTTTACGCATTAAATTATTGTTGTTATTGAGTTACTATATAAATCACGATGACTTCTGTTATAAGTCATATATTTATATTTTAAATTTGTGTTAGTAACTATTGATAAAATATTATCACAATAAACTCATGAATTTAATTGATGATCATAAATCATTAATATTTGTGAATGATCCGTTAGTAGTTTTGTGAGTTTTATTGTTACATGTTTATTAGATTCTAAATGTGGTATTACACTTTATCATTTATAGTAATATCGAACCTCTTGAGTCTTATCAAAACTCGAACCTGCTTCCCTTGATATTTCTGGAAATAATTATTTATCAAGGGTCCTTAATGCTGAAACTCTACTTGACTTCCATGAAATTTGAGAACATAATCGTAGTAAAGAGTACCAACATCCACACACGATCTTGACAAGATCTTGATTTTCCTTCATCATTATATAGATGAAGGATTGAAAAATGAATATTTCACGATAAAGGTATCGCTATCAAAAGACTATTTTTTCATGTGCTGGCAATGAATGGGGCGCACCTAAGGTTATTAGATTTTAAAAGTATAAGCGATTATAATTTAGTATTGTTCAAAATTAGTTCACAACTTACATAATGTGGCCAATTCCACTCCTCTAATTTGCTCATGCAGGGGCAATGTAGAGAGCATAGGTTTAAGAAAGATTTGAACTGATAACATGTCCTCTTCTTGCCAAGAAAAATAACGAGCTTCTGATGAAAAAGCACAATGCTCGCCCGATTGGATCTAAATCATTTCTTGAAGTGAATGCCACTTCGTATTGTGGTCTTGGTCGGATTTATAGACTAAATACTTAACATAGAGATTGCCATATAAAACCACCTTACCATAAAAAATGGGCAAGTAAAGAAACAAAGCTAGACAAGGGAAAATGTTTACATAATAAACCTCTCAAAATCATGAAGAAGTTTACTATAAGTGTGTGATGAAAGGGCACTGGTCACATACCTTGTGTTTGGCTAGACATCTAGTGGATTGTTACCGGTAATCAATAAATGAGAAGGGCAAGAGGATATAAATTAATTTTATTAATCATTAAAATGCAGAATTATCAGAACCGGACTAGCCGGTCGGACCCATTGGACCTTGAACCGGACCTTAAACAAGTTTAGTTCTTGAGTTAGACTCTATGCAATCAAACCCCTTTTGAACTGCCGAATCAACCAATTTTGTATAGAACCTGTGAACTATACAATTTAGGAAAATCAGTCAATTGGAGTTATAATCAATATTTTTAAAAAAAAATTGGGGCATTTTGCCCTAAAGGCCAATCGAACACGTCGAGACTGCTCAGGCGACGACCTACTCAGGCAAAGGATCTTTGTCCAACCTTTGATTCTCCTCCTCTCCACTAGATCTCTATGCTTTCCTGATCTCATTTCTATCTCCCTCTTGAAATCATTCTTTCTGAATACTACTTAATGGTCCATTTAGTAGGAAGGATGGAAAGTTGGAAGGATGAAAAGTTGGATGAAATATATTTTTCCTCATTATGTTTTGTATGATAGATGAAAAATTTAAGGATGCATTTTCCTTTGTTTGGTATTGGATGAAAAATTGAACGGAAAGAAAAAATATATATACTAAATTTATCATTATATCCTCACATTTAATTACATGAATACGATTAAAGAAAATAAACCAAAATGCATGATTTTTTTTTATAAGTATATAATATTTAGACCCCCTAAAATTTATAAGTATATAATATTTAGACCATTTTTAAGTTTAAAATATTATACTTAGACTAAAAATACTCAAATCAAAGATGAAATATTAAATTTTTAAAATTTTACAACTATGGTATCATTTATTGAAATAAAATAATAAAAAAATTTACTTATAAAGAAATTCTTCATTTAATTATTTAATGTGTATCTAACTAGAAATTATATGTATTTTTTTTTCATTATGTACATTTAATTATTAAATTTTTCATCACATATACAAAAGCAAATTTTATTTCATTATGTACATTTGGCTCGCTGGTGGTGAACACTGGAAGCAGAGAGTGGTGGGTAAAATAGTCAATTCATAAAAAAAAACCCATCTTCCCTCCATTTTCAAATCCATTTTCCGCCCATTTTTGAGGGAAAAATGTTTGGGGGCTCAAGGAAAAGCATTTCCCTTCCATTTTCTATTCCCTCCCATTTTCCCTCCATACCAAACAAAGAAAAGATTTTCCTTCTCTCCCACTTTCTTTCCTCCATTTTCCATCCTCCCTATTTTCTCTCCAACCAAATACGGCAAAAGAATTAAAGCCTTGAGTGATTTTTCCCCGCCCGCTAAGTACTCTGCACATGGTTTGACACTTTAGATTCTTTAGAATATGCCTTTTTAATGGGTCATCAACTTTGATAAAAGTATTTATTGGAAAATTTTTTGACACATGTATTGCTTTTTTGTAATTTAACTTCATTAATTTTATGAAAAATTATATGTATTTTGAACATGTTTCTATTTTTTTTAGTTAAATTACTATATTTTAAAATTTTTATTATTCAACTAGTCTGACTAGTTGATGTAGCAGTTGAACCAGTAAATCATTGACCTGATCTCGTTGATGGTTCGACATCCGGTCCGATTATGATAACTATGTCAAAATAAATTAGAAGATATATCTCATTTTGACATTTTAGATTTTCTTGTAAATTCTGGTAGCAAATCTGATCATTATAAGTGACGAGAATGTCCATCTCGATTAATTCATGTTGTTTATTATATTATTGTCAATTTATTATGAATGCATATTTATATATTTTTGTTAGACGAATTTGTGCAGACTTACAAGTCTAATGGAGATGATTAACCCTACCTGGAGGGAGTGAAGGTTACCGATTCAAATATCTTATCTAGTTATTAGTAATAACCCGTGCCTGAAGGCACTAAGTAACTTAAAAAATCTCGAGCACCAGTCATATAATATAAATATTTTCAAACAGTAATTTTTTTTTACTATTTTTTTTAGTTACACAATTCAAAATCAATTTGAAAATATTATTTTCTAAAAAAATTTAACAAAAACCACAACCCCTAAAAAATATCAACATGTACACAATTAATATATTTAATCATTATACTTTAAAATATATCTTCTTTTTTTAGGTAGTAGTCGATATTGGCGGGTGTATATATATATATATATAGAGAGAGAGAGAGAGTTATATGAGAGATGAAAGAGTGTGTGTCTAAATTGTTTGTTAGAGAATCTTTGTTATTAGAGTTTTAATGGATATTAGATGTATTTTGTTGTTATTATTTTATATAGCCATCCAAACCAAACTCTTATTACTTTGTTACTATGTGTGTTTAGGATAGAAAGAGAGTGTATGTGTGTGTGTGTGAGAGAGAGTAAGAGGTAGATAGAGAGACAGAGTTATATCAGAGATGAAAATGTGTGTTTAAAGTGTGTTTGTGAGAGAGAGGTGTAAAAGGAATAAAAATTTAATTAGAACCATATAGATATAGATATATATATATATATGATATATGTTAATGATCCTATAATTTGTTAGAAATAATCCTTATTCTTAGAGTTTTAATGGGTATTAGATGTATTTTGTTATTATTAGATATATATAACCATCCAAGAGAGAGTTATGAGAGACAAAGAGTATGTTTAAAACGTGTGAGAGATAGAGAGAGTTAAATAACATATGAGAGCCTTAAAGTTGTAAAAGGAATGAAAGTCTAATTAAAAAGAGAGAATTGAATTAGTTAGATAGAGTTAGATGAGAGATAAAAGTCTTAAAAAAATTTTGCAAGAGGACGGTTAGATCAATAGTCGTAAAGTAATATGAGTTTCGAAAAGCTCAAGACAAACTTTTTTAACTACTTTATTATATAGATTGTACTAATAATATTAAAGATTTTTTTTTTGGCATGAGGATACAAGTAAATTACCAGAAACAAAAATCAACCATAAATTACAAGCGGATATTTGATAAATGTTACATCAAATAATTTTGTAGAAATCATGACCGTTATAATAGAGTACTACATAAAAGAAAAAGAAAATTATGTTAGAAAAATTAGCATAATTACACATAATTTTAATTAATAAATTAATATCAATATCACAAACTAACAAGAATATACAAACAAACATAAAATAAGAATTAATTTAGAATAAAATAAAATAAATACTATAAATTAGAAACGGCTGGTCTGCGAATTTGAGAATCGTGTGAACATTGTTCTTGATTCTTAAGAATAAAATAAAATAAGTACTATAAATTAGAAAGAGCTGACCTGTGAGTTCAAGAGTCATGTGAACATTGTCCTTAAGAAGCTGAGTCTCCCCGCATGAGGATATTAACAGACATTAGTGATTCCAAAACCAAACTCAGACGCTTGCAGTAACACCTACTTAATGATCATGCCCACTAGAAAGAAAGGGTGAATCATACTTGAATCAAATTGCAAATAAAACGACAGGATAATGTAGAGTACATGATAGGTAATTAGGAAATAGTTAGACAACATGGAAAAAGCTGAAGTTGTAACAACAAAAAAGAAAAGATGGGTGTTGGTGTGTGAAAGCATGCCTTGTAGATTGGTCTATATCAAGCATACCTACTAAAATGCCTTATAGATGACCCATTATACTCTATTATACTAGTGTATACCATATGGACCTAAAAGTTGAAATGAATGTGAAAATTAAAGACTTAAATAAATAAAATCTAATAAATGGGAAGTTTTGAAATCTAATCAATGAGAAGTTTGGAAAAACTTTTGTAATAATCTAACAAATTATTATTACATAAAGAAAGAGAATACCAAAGAGATAACAAAGAAAAATCAGCAAGATATTTGTTTCAAGAGCCAAAGAAAATTTTGAAGAAATAATATTGCTTTTTATGGTGTGTATCTTATATATATATATATATATATACACACACACTAAAGATAACTCATGCCTGAAGGCACGGTGTAACGTAAACCAACCAATTAATTTGGAGAAGTGAGGAGTGAAAAATCCTAATAACTGTGCCGGAGCCAAAAATACGATCTAAGGTGAAAATACTTTAAGTATAATAGATAAAAATAATGTGATATATTTTTATTTTTTTATATCTAATTTGATACTTAAAAATTCATTAAACATAAAAGGGGTTTGTTTGAAAAAAATTAATATGAGAACATCTATACATTAAGAATCAATTACATAATTTATTTGACAAAAATAGAAGTAATATTCTATAATTTTTAATCTTCTTACAAATTTCACATTTTACTCATTTTTTGCTTTATATTCCATAATTTTTTAATCAAATGAGACTTCAACAAATCATACTAATATTCTAAGGAATCAATTTTAGTTTCCTAATTTTAAGAGATTCGGTATGAAATTTTTGTTTTTGTTTTTGTTTTTTTTTGTTCTAGTACCCAACTTGTTTGACCTAATTAATTTTGTTTTCACTAATGCTATTAAGACATAATTAGAGATTTAATGTATTACGACCATTGAATTGATAGTGTTGGGGTTTATTTTTAAGTATAATAGATAAAAACCCCTTGCTTTTTTTTTTTTTCATAAAGTGATGAGCTTTTTTTAATTAAAATGCTATCATTGTGTCTTATACAAATTCAAAATGTTACACCATACAGATGATATTAATGATAAATTTGACCAATTTAATTATTATGTCAGAAAAAATTATGTATTCCAAGATCAACAGTAATTGTTGACATGTTTGGAGGAAAATATTAAGGAAAAAAATTATAATTTCTTAACCATTGAATGAATAAATTTGAGACTGTAGGATGTGTTCCAAGATCAGCCGTAATCATTGATTTTTTGGAGGGCAAAATATTGAGGAAAAATTATAATTTCTTGACCATTGGATGAATGAATTTGAGATCGTATGATGTGTTACAAGTTCAGCCGTAATCATTAACTTTTTGGAAAGGAAAATATTAAGGAAAAAATGATAATTACTTGACCGTTAGATGAATGAATTTGATACCGTAGGATCGGCTTGTTGAAGCAGTCCTATTTTTGTATTATAGATAAACTTGATCAAAAAAATAAATATCTTTATATGATATAATATTTGCATACACAATTAAATAAAGGTAATGACAATTTGATTCACGTGTGATTAGCCATTACTAATAGGGGTATTCACCCTACCCTACGGATATGAATTATGGTTTTTCATATTCCTACCTGATACTTTACGAAAGAATTTTTTTTGGCCTACCCTACTCGATCAAGTGTACTATTCCTACCCAAATTTTAACAATTGGGTAGGAAGTCGAGTAGAAAATAGGGTAAACACATATTGTCATACCCTCACCTTGGATCCCATGGGGTGGGTGGCGGACCGACCACCAAGGCCTTAACCAATCAACTTTGTGCATAATAAATGTAAAATATAGCGAAAAATAAATAATAAAGTGATTCAATTCATCGACCTAATGAATACTAGAAGAATAAACTAAACATCACCCACATAATTATTAAATCCATGCAAAATAATAATTAAACCGTAAGGTTCACTACTCTAAACATAAGCAACATTATTCCCAAAATAATTAAATACTTGTCTCAAAACTACAAAAGACATTTATTCCTGAAGACCTACAATAAAATAAATCTTCAAGTCCTCTTATCTCTTGTATATCAGCAGACTTACTCGTCACATTGATCCTCTCCTGAAAATGTTAAATGTTTGGGTGAGCGCAATAACCCGTAAATAGCAACCACCTTTAATGAGGTGTGAAAATAAATTCTACAACTTACATACAAAAATAAACTTTGATACACACATAAGTACAACAAATTGCACCCCAACCCCTCCCACATAATCATTTAAACAAATGATCTCATTTTCACAAATAACTTTACAAATGAAAAGACATTTATAACCCAAAACACTCACACACACATTCAGTTCCAAATAAATTTGTCAAATCATATTTGTTATCACTAGCTTGATAGCTGACCTCGTCTCTTTTTACCACTAGCTTGGTATCTAACCTTGTCTCTTGTCATCACTAGCCCGATAATTGGTCCCGTATCTTGTCTTCACTAGTCTGAAGACTGACCCTTATGTGCACATTCCTATATCGATCACCCCGGTATATAATCTCGTTACCATTTAGACCTGGTAACCCAGTCCCCGTCTCATAAACATGATTTTCACACACATAAAAACTACAGTTTTAGTCCCAACGCACATAAAATTTCTCTTTCATCACCAAAGTAATGATATAAAATCATCCCACAAGTTTTTCAAAGTTCACATGTATAATAGTTCGCAATTGAAAAATATTTAATTGCAATCCCAAATATCAACACATATATCGTATATATAAAAAAATCCACACGCACACACCCGCACATTTAATATAGAAAATCCGCTCAAAAGAAGTAGTAACTACTCACATTGATTACAAAAATCTAATTCAAAGCCCTTTTTCTCAACCTCAATGCAATCCCCACCTAATCCAAAACAACATATAGCGATCAATTCCTATTCCTAACTTTGTCATTCCACGATTCTATATTTATTTTACGTATTTTTTACCCATTGATATATATATTTAATATATCATTTACATATAAATATCATTTCTAATACAAGATAATAGGGTATAAAAGTATTCTGGATTGTTTAAAAAAAAGTTTCTAAAGTTTTAGGGTCAAATCATAATTTTTTGAAACTTTTGGTCAAAGTGTAGTTTCTTTGAAAAACGAATTTTCTGTTTTCGGGATTGCCATAAATTTTTTAAAATTCTATTTTTCCAAATTACCAAGTAAAACAATGATTAAAATTAAGTTTAGAAAAATATAGGGGTCAAAGTAAAATTTTTTTAAATTAAAGGGAACGTATCTAAAAGTTTAAGAAACCCATATTCTCCACCCAGCGAATGTTAGAGAACCTGTAAGGGTTGTAACTTTCTTCCTTCTTCCCTTCCCTTCCCTTCCCTTCCCTTTTTCTTTTTTTTACATATTCCTTAATATTCTTCATCAATATATATATACATACATATTCATTGTCACTATTTATAATAAACCTAATATCAGGTAATTGAATAAAATACAAAATCCATTAAATAATTAATGAATTTGTACCTTCAATGGATCAAATCCTTTTTGTTTTCTTTTTCGTTCTTATTTTCTTCCTTCCTTTTCTCTCTCTCTCTCTCTCTCTTTGACGTGTATATATTTATATATATTCTCTTTTTCTCTATCACTCTCTGACGTGTATATATATATAATTACTCCTAGGTGGCCCATGCACCAAAATAAAATAATAAATTATTTGGGTAATTACACATTTTTTAATTATTAATTTTTAGATTATTTTAACTATTTAATTAGGTAATATGTACCAATTAACTAACACAATAAGCTAATAACACTAAAAAAAACACAATAAATTCGATAATTTATAAACAATTATAATAAAACACAATAAGAAAGCCATAAACATTAATACATCATATATAAGAAAGCCATAAACATCTATAAAACATTAGGGTTTCTAGATTTTTTGAATTTAATTTTTAGAGATTAACATACATACATAAATACATACGAATACATATAAGGTAGGATAAGAATGCGCAAATTCGTAGCCATTTTGCATTCCTACCCGATTTTT
The DNA here is from genome assembly GCA_023539305.1 of Ilex asprella. Lineage (NCBI taxonomy): Eukaryota > Viridiplantae > Streptophyta > Magnoliopsida > Aquifoliales > Aquifoliaceae > Ilex > Ilex asprella. Next base: position 15,227,559 of record CM042199.1, on the reverse strand, counting down.
GGCAGAATACCAAAAAATCTTTTGTTGGCGTACTCGATTCTTTCGGGTAGCCAATCATTCGAGTCGGGTAGGGTATAATAAGGTCGAAATTTGTGAGTAATCAAAAATTTGAACATCCCTAATTACTAATGACTGCAAATCCCGAAATGAATGTTGAGGATTCATGTTTGGTAGCTAGCAGTACAATACATACAATCCTTCAAGATAAAGATTTGTCTCAAAACTGACGTTAGCTAAAACTAATGTAAAATACAATATCAGGTTCTGTAAATCTGATTGAAGGCTCTGGAAGGATAGATATTATGTTACCAAATGGAACATTAATGACGCTTTATATTTTGTCAGATCCAAAAGAAATCCACTGAGTTTTAAAGATATACCTCATAATGGATTTCATATTAAGATTATGAATGATTGTAATACATAATATCTCTGTATTATTGGTATTATTTTCAATTAGAAGATGATATAAGAGAAACTTTCCACTTTCTCTTCTAGGGTGTACCATACAACCATAAGAGCGATTAAATCAAATAATGTGATTAGCTCGAAGCTCAGTGATCCAAAAATTTGCATACATTGGCATGATCAACTAGGTCACACAGGATAAATAATAATGCGTCAGATCATCGATAACTCACATGGACATCCACAAAATGACCATAATAATTTTTTGCCTAGAGATTGTCCAGGTATTGCTTGCTCACAAGCTAAATTGATTACTAGACTATCTCCTATAAAGGTCAATGTTGAATTCTCAAATTTTCTCCAATGAATTCAATGCGATATGTGTGGACATATTCATCAATCATGTGGACAATTTTTGTTATTTTATGGTCTTGATAGGTACATCAATAAAGTGGTTACATGCTTCTTTACTATACTAGTTGTGACATACGTGCGTTGCACGTGAACTATGTTAATCTATATTATATGTTTTATCTTGAATTTTTATGATATAGATTTGAAATTTTTTACAAGCTAAATCATTATAATATTCTTTGGTGTAAAATATCATTTATTAAAAGAGTAACGCTACATTGTGGTATTATTAAAATTGTGGTATCATGAAGTCTAACCAATAGCATGCTAAGTTTCTCAATTTTTTTTTTAAAAAAAGACTAACCGTCATTATTCGAATACCAACACGATAGATGGAATACAACATCAATTACAAAGACAAAATAGATCTCATTTTATAGATAAAGTGTATCAAGTATTACCTTAAAATATATTCATATAAATGACCTGAAAGAACCAATTAAAACTGAACATAGAATTATGTCCAAAATCAAACCATCAACATGCTAATACAAAGAGATGTAGAAAGAGAGTGTATAGAAGATGTGGCCCATTTATCCTACTTTAGCAAGAAAATTACGGCAAACGAACGAAGAATCAACTGTTTTTTCACTCTTCATTGGCAAAAAATTTACCATGGTTCTTTACTCTTCATCTTGTGCTACAAATCGAGAAACCTAAAATAACGCAAGTGAGACATTGAGAATTAAAATTTTGAATAAAATTAGTCAATTAAAAAATTAATAATATATTTTAGTTAGGTTTGAGAATCGTGTCAAGTCTTAGGTTTATGTTAAAAATCACTCAACTCATATACGACTCGTTTCTAAACAGGTGAACGAATACACCTTATTTATTTAATACGTCACACAACACGACCTTTGTCACTTAGTAATTCTACAGCACAAAAAAACCCCAATTATGCAACATATTAGGTAATCGAGTAATAAATGAGCAATCATGTGATAAATAGGTAACTGAGTGATATATTAATTTATTAAATGGGCATTCGAGTGAGAAATGGGTCAAGGTATTTCACCCAAAAAATAACTCGTTTATTACACGAGTTTGTCAAGTATACCTGTTTATCATCCAAACCTAATAATTTTGTGTTGGTTCATATCGAGTATTCGGCTTGTGTTAAATTTTGTCATGTCTAACTTTAGTCATTGTTTGTCTTTATGAATAACAAATATTAGTTCTGAGAAAATTAATGATGCACCAAAAGACATCTTTTTAGGCTCTTTTAAAGAATATATTGATAAAATAATGTTATTTACTAATTAATCAAGCCTTCCTTCTCTCTACCATTTATCAAATATTTTTAGCGATTCCATGACCCAATCCCTTGATGCACAATCACAAGGGAACAACATCATCACTATACCAAGACATTCTCTCAGCTGAAACTTCTAGTTGTCTACAATGCAATTTTTGAAGCAACTGCTTGTAATTTTCATGTTTAAAGTAAGATGCAACAACATTTCTTGACCAAACATGAGAAAGCCCATGACTGTAACACCCACTATACTACACAAGACATCCAAAAACATGCTGAAACTACATTGTGAAATTTCAGCAAAATTACAAAAGTTGCTGTGATATTTGAATTGAAACTACTACTCCATCATTTCTAGCTCTCAAGACATGGTATTTTCTATGAAGGCCTGCTTTCAATTGAAAGGATGCATAAAAAATGATTGTAGATTGTAGTTTTACTCAATTGAGCTTTACCTTAGACTTGCAGAAACAACAGAAAGGGTTTCATATACTCCAACTACGTACATTGATTAGTTTGTGCTCCTTGGGATTCATCAGCGTGGGAATAGAGTTGCAGTTATTCATGCAATAACTATTTTTGTATAAGGTCCAAATTTTAGAAGTCTATTTTCCTTTATTTTCTTACAAATTGGAGTTGATTGTTGTAGCATGAAGAGTGATGGGCCAAGCCCAAGGGCACAACTCATGTTATAAGCACGGTACATGTTTATAACTCAACTCCAAGAGATCTAGTAAATCTAGCCTAATGTGGTCAACTTGGTCAAGCTCATCAACTCATGGAGCTATATCAGCAGAGGAGCATGCAAGAGTCATCCAAGAGCCTCCTTTAGCCACCTTGGAGCAAGGAGCATTTATGAGTCTCACCCTCACCGTCTTGGAAGGAGTCAACCCTCACCTCATCCTTTGACCGAGTTTCATGGAGAGCACCTCAACCGCCTCGCCCTTTGAGAAGAAGTTGTCAGCTCCACCACAATAGCTATTTAGTTACTATTAAATCGCCTCAGTTTGTTAGGAGGCGACTATAAATTGTAACTCCCACCAACACTTGGGGGCAGATGACACTCAACTGAGTACATACCTCCTCTCCCACTCTATACTTGTATTCTCTGCTCTCCCCACATATTTGAGTTAATAAAACACCCGACGACCCTAGCCATTAAGAAGTAGACGTAGGTCACATTGACCGAACCATTATAATTCTCATCTTCTCTCTACTTTAATTACTGCATTTACTACTGATATTTGACAGGTAGAGTGCAAAGCCAATTTGTGCATCATCAAAGAGTTATAATAGCTTTTGGCTTCTAGACAACGGGTTTACCCATATCATTTCTTGAGAACAAAAACACCTGAAAATAAATCTATATATTAGACTTGATCATTCTTCATCTTTAATGGCATGGAATAACCAATCGTATCATCAAAATTAGTCCCTATTGATATATATAGTAAGTGGTGCATCAAATAATTTCTCTTGTTAAAAACAAAATATATACATATGTCTGTAGCTTGAGACTCTCCTTGCTACACTTTTCTTCAATAGTAGATCATCAATCATGAATTAAAATGAAACTTACTATTTATAAGTAGATTCCAATAACGTGTGAAAGAATAGCATGTTCAACCATCTCGGTTGGCCATTTTAAGCCTAAATCAAAACAGTCACATTTTGGTTTCGAATCCCTCATCAATCTTCTATAATTAGAGATTGACCTTATTTTCTGAAGTCTTCTATATTTTTATCACAAATAAAATAACTGGCAGGATAATCCTAGGTTGGAACAACCATGAAGTAGTTGAAATTATTGAGTTTGAGGGGATTCTCAAGCTCTTAGATGCGAAAAATTCCACCAGAAGTAGGGTTTGTATGGTTTGATATCATGGTATCCCTCACACTCACATTGGGATGGCTTTATATGTCTTGCATCTAATGTCTAGAATCTGTGTCATTTTTATAGTCATAGCTTGCCTCAGCAATATATTTCACAATGACATGTCTTTCAATCATAATGATAACATATACATGTTTAATATTAAAGCATAAACATTTCATGTTTACTTATATATGTCGTATAGTGACTATAGTGTCTGTTTTATACCTGCAATTTTTTTTTGATATTGTATGCAACAGCTCGTTGAACACATGAGAAAGATTTCTCTTTGTCGAAAAAATAAATCATGTCTTATATCTAATTGATGACTTCCTAGAATGATAGCCTTCGGTCGAACAAAAATTGAAGAAGAACGAAAAAGCTAAAGAAAGAGGAGAATGAAAAAGCTCACATGGTAAGATGATTAGTGGAGAGAGAAGATATCTTATTAGTTGGCTGATCGACACCAAATCACTAGCTCTTCATGACAGCAAGGGAGGAGGAGGAGGAGAGACGAAGAAGAAGAGGCTGATCAGGAGGGGTACATTTTGATAATTCAACAATATATTTAATGCAAGAATACTAAAAAGATTATAAGTTACGTATATATTTAGTGCTAGAGCACAATTCAACTTATGCACGGTTACACAATTACTATAGTATGTTTTGAAATTGACTTTAGAGCTTCAAGGAGGTAAACTAAATTTATAGCAATTGATTACTAGACTATCTCCTATAAAGGTCAATGTTGAACTCTCAAATTTTCTCCAATGAATTCAATGCGATATATGTGGACCTATTCATCCATCATGTGGACAATTTTTGTTATTTTATGGTCTTGATAGGTACATCAATGAAGTGGTTACATGCTTCTTTACTATATACTCGGAACCTCGCTTTTGTTCGTTTCCTCGCCAGTTCTCAGATTATTCAATTAAGAAAATTCTTCTTGATAATGCTGGTAAATCTACATCCCAAACATTTGACCACTATTGCATGTTTGCCGGGATTAATGTTGAGCATTCAGTTGTTTACACTTATACCCAAAATGGTCTTAGTTTTTTTATCAAAAAATTCAATTGATTTCATGACCTTTACTTATGAGGACAAAGTTATCCATTTCTTCTTGGCGACATGCCATTTTATATGTTTTTTTTGCTTGTCATGCCATTTTATATGTGACATCATTAGTTTGTATCCGACCAAGTGTCTGCCATCAATGTTCACCTTTAGAACTTGTATTTGGTCAAACCTCCCAAAATATTTTTCATCTATGAACTTTTAGTTATGATGTACATGCTCCAATTGCACCTCGTAATGTACTAAAATGGGTCCTCAACATAGATTGGGAATACATATTGACTATGATTCACCTTCAATTATCAACTATCTTGAGCCTTTAATAGGTGATGTTTTTACCTCAAGATTTGCGGATTGACATTTTAATACACATTTCTTATCATTAATGGGAGGAATTCGCCGCCTAAATATCAGCATGAATTTTATTGAAATTTACAATCTATGTCACATTTTGGTTCACTTACTTCTCAATATGAAACTGAGGTACAAAGAATTACACATCTACAAAAAATTACTAATCAGTTGTTTGATGCAACAAAAGTGATGAAATCATATATACTAGTTGCGAATTCTTTGACAAATTTTGATATTCTAATTGAAAAACCTATGGTAGTAAATGAATCGTCAGTCCCACGCTTGAAAGGTAGACTAATTATATACGACTCCTGAAGAAAAGGAGAACAAGCAGCTAATTATATACGACTCCTGAAGAAGTTGTCGTAAACTAAGATGCACCCACATTATCTCCAATAAAATCCCCTGAAAAGGAAAAAGTCTCTAAAGAGACACATACTCCTGAAGAGATGCCAATATTTGCAAATAAAGAAATGTCTATTAACTATGCATGCACAAGAGAATTGTGGGATCACATATAAATGGTTATTAATGATATATTCTCTTTTTCAATGACAACTGAAATTTTAAATGATGATGATCTCGAACTGCGCTCTGTTGACAAATGCTAGACATGAGTAGCCAAAGTGGAAATAAGAAATCCAAGCAAAATTGGATTCTCTAGAAAAATGTAAAGTGTGTAGACATGCAATTCTAACACCTGATGGTATAAAACTAGTTGGTTAAAAATGAGTATTCGTTACAAAATGAAATGATAAAAACAAGATTACAGGATATAAAGAATGCTTAGTTGCATGAGGGATTTTGTTATACTTAGCACAATGCACTGAGTCTGATATAACATTTGTAGTTAATCTATTGACAAGATTTAGTGCCAATTCAGCGGCATTGGAATGACATCAAATATATCATACGTTATCTCCGTGAAACTATAGATTTGAGCTTGTTATATTTAAAGAAATTTGTCAATGGTCCATATTTGGGAGGATATGCAGATTTTGGACATCTCTTTGATCCTCACAAGGCTCATTCATAAACTAAGTATATATTCACACGTGGGGATACAACAATCTCATGACGATCTATAAAACAAACTTTGATTGCTACATCCTCTAATCATTCCGAGATATTGGCACTTCATGAAGCAAACTGTGAATGTGTATGATTGAGATTTGTAGTCCATTACATTCGAAATACATATGAACTCTCTTAAACTATAGATTCACCAACAACGATATGTGAAAATAATGATGCTTCTACTGTACAAATCAAAGAAGGATTTACTAAAGATGATATAACCAAACATATATCACCAAAATTCTTCTACACTCATGAACTCCAACAGAGTAGTGAAACTGAAGTAAAATAGATACATTCAAATCTCTTCACTAAAACTTTACCCGCATCAACATTCAAGAAGTTGGTATCTCAATTGATTCTCTTATTAGGGAGCTCATTCACATCAAGATAAAAGATAATTTGTATGCTGTACTTTTTTCTTTTGTCTAGGTTTTACCCAATGGATTTTATTGGCAAGGTTTTAATGAGACAACATTCGTGCATTCAACACTTGCTTTTATATAGTGGTCATCCAAAGAAGAGTGTTTTAAACTTAAATAAGTGGATGACCACCATAACTAGAAAAGTGGGAATTTACTACACTTCTCTCCCCCTCCCCCCCCCCCTCCAACACTTATGCAATCAATGTATTTATTCCGACAGACTGAATGAAATGCAAAAATTAAGAAAATAAAAATAAAAGTGTAATCCAAAAGATCAACATATTAATATATTAAGTTCCTGAAGGACTTATTTTAAATATATTTTATGTATTATTATCTTTATATTTTGTTAATATTTTCTCGATTTCAAAACACCTAATTATTTTTTGAGATGGTAGAGTGTTCTCTCCTTTTCTAGACTTCATTTTTGTCCTCATTTTATCTTGATTTTTAGTTTTTGTTTATATATCATATCCTATACGAAAAGTGGGCTCACTTTTGAATTGAAAATATAAGCGAGTTTAATTTTTTATTATTAAAAATGTGTTTCACATTTTTATATTAAAAATTATAGATTTAAATTAGTGAAAATTGTTGAAAATTATATATTTTGTATCTAATTTTTCAATAAATCTAGGCATGAACTTTTTCAATCATTAGGTCCAACTCAGGTAAACTTTTTTGTCTTATAATCCAAACTAATTATATTATTTTTATTTATTACGAGAATACACTAGGGTGTATTTGGATAGTGGTTTAAGGTGGGTTAATACCCATAAGGATAGGTTATTAAGGCAATGGGCCCCATAAAACCTTTGTTTGGAAGCATTTTTTAGGCCAGATAACAATCCTGGGTCAAATCTTGACCCGGTTGTTACAATAGCATTTAACCCCCATACAATGGTTTCAATTAACCTCCCCATGGGTTACAAACCCATGCACTGGGTTACCCTCTCCACAGACATATTTGCCCCTCTTTCTCTTCAGCCACTCATCCCTCTCTCTTTCTCGAGTAAATATTGAATACAACGGTGACACCACGTCATCACTATCACGTGGTGTCACCATCCAATTAGCAAACTAGAAGAGAAAGTAAACCTCACTATTTTTATAACTACTAGTAACCACCATATCCAATCAACAACACATATGATTAGTGGGATCTACATTCCCTATTTCTAATTGGATAGTGTCACCACGTGGCTGACGTGGTATCACCGTTGCAATGAATATTTACTCCTCTTTCTCCTAAGCTTGTCCAAGGGCTCTGTTGCACATTCGGCGAAGACGATCGTGGCATTTGGCGAAGATGATCATAGTATTTGACGAAGAAGACGACATCACTGGGTGAGAGCTTCTTCACAGAGTAAACGAAGAAGACAACAACATCGCTGGATTGAGGTAAGTCTCTCTCTTTCTATAGACTAAATGAAGAACAAATCTGTTGGTTCACTTGCGGCCAAGCACGTGTCTTCAATCCACCGATGTCCAGGCCGCCGTCACCTAGAACGTCGCCGCCACTACCACCACCCTTTGGGTCGTCCAGTTCCGTTTTTCTCAACCTCACAAAACCACTCAATCTTAACTTGCGAGATTCGATTTTCACATTTCATGCATATTGATCATGATTTCTATTTTTCCAATTCTTTTTTGATGACGTTCTACTGAACTATGCGATTTACTGTATGCTTGATCATATTTGGACTTTGAAATTGGGAATTTGGTTATGTTTTTGTTGAAGACCGAGGCGATGGAAGTAACTGTTTGGGTAAACCATGTAAATTAGAAGTAAATTATTAGTTTTTGATTTTGTATCGATGCATGTGGTCTATCTTGTTGCTGATAATTACTTGTAGTTTATTGCCTTTAATTTTGAGGAATATTGACTGGTTTTCCTTCTTAGCTGTCTTGTAACGCCCCAAAAACCCCCTTGGACGGCATTACATTCTAAACACCATTCGCTGCATGAGAGCACTAAATAACTCCATAAATAAGAAAATTTCATTCATCAACCATCGATATTTTTACAAAATTCGGGCAGAGTCTCCTTTGTACGGGGAGCCCTACCCAAAACACAACCTATACAATTATACTACAATTGACCGCACAGGGTCCACATATGCATAGCTATTGACCACACTGGGTCCATTTATCCATCATAAAATAAACTTTCATTCACCATATATCATATCCACATTATCATTCCAAAAGAAT
>CM042199.1:15101678-15158456 GCA_023539305.1 Ilex asprella | reverse complement strand
ATAGAAGTTTTAAAAAAAAATCACATGAGAACCGTTGGATCAATAATTATTAAGTGATCTGAGCCGCGAAAAGCTCAAGATAAACATTTCTAACTACTTTATTATATAGATTGTTTCTGCATTACCTTTATTTATGAACAATGTGTAATTTTTTACGAGTAAAATAGTGTCTTCAGCAACGAACAATTACTAGTTCCTTAGGACCTCTTTAGCGCTTGCGCCCCCGCATCTCTCTCTATTTGTCACCTCTTCATCACCCTCTCCTTGTTGGCTGAAGTTCTTCTCATTAGTACCGCTTGCTAGTGCATACCCAATTGGTATGCGCAGCTATACAAATTCTACACATTAATGGTTGCCGCAGAAATAGAGATATCAGTTATGAATTGGGAATTGAATAATTGCGAGCCGGCCGCGATGTTCTTCACTATGTACTGCATATTTCTTCTGCTCCCTTTTTCTCCCAGACGTAGACACACCATTGCCGAACCAGTGTTGCTCCGTTTCTTCTTCAACAGGTACTGTGGTTCTCTTTTTTTATATATATAATATTTCTATTCTTCTGTTTGTCTTTGCTTGATGATTGAATAGTTCAGTTAGTGGTTGTGAATGTCTAGTCTTCTGGTCTCCTCATAGTCGATTTATTGTTTAGACTTGGAATCTCCTGGATAACTATTGGCAAATAAAATTACTGGGATTTTTATATATCTCAATCATTTGAATCGTTGTTGCATTGCTATATCACAGATTTGGTTGAGCCTTTTTCTTTCTTTTGTTTTTGTTCAATTTCATGTTTTGCGTGAAGAATGTAGCTGTTGTTTTAATAACAAGAATATTCCTAGATAAATGTAAGCAATTTCTTGTTTATATAGTTTGACTAAAAGAATTTTAGGGTTGATTGCACTTAAAGTCCTCAAAGTATGGAATTTGTCTAATTTTAGTCTCTAATGTTTTAATTGCATCATTTTGGTCCCTAAAGTATTGAATATGTTTTCATATGATCCCTCATGCAGATAGTGTTCAGATTACTAACGATTGTTTATCATAAAATTGTTATATGATACTTAAATATGAATAAAAAAATAATTTGGATAACTCTTAATCAAATTTTTACTCAAATTTTGGTTAAATACCTACCTAAATTATACAGTTTTGATTGTGAGCTATCCAAATTTTGGTCAAAAGCTACCCATATTGCACATTTTTTTAAGAGCAACCTAATTTTTGTTTAAGAGTTATCAAATTTTTTTTTTATCTATATTTAGCTATTACGTGAAAAATTTATAATAAAAAATCGTTAGCAATTTGGACGTTGTTTGCTTAAAGGACCATATAGTAACATATTCAATACTTCAAGGACTAAAATGAGACAAATTTCATACTTTGAAGACTTCTTATACAATTAACCCAAGATTTTGAGCAATATGTCAACCTAGCAGAACCTTCCCTTGCTTTCTTCTAGAAAGCTGGCTGCATTGAATGAAGAAAATGCCACACTACGTTTTTCTACAATAGTGGTTATGATGATCTACACTACGTTTTTCTTTTTCTTTTTCTTTTTCTTTTTGGAAACATCAAACACTGGAAATTCTTGATTTTTACAGTGAGTTTTCCTATTGATACATGTAAGAAAATGAATTCATATCGTACTTTTTGGATTTGTTATGATACTACTAGATTGTCGTGCGGGATTCCATTATTCATATACTTGATTAACATTAGTTGTTTATTGTCTTTTGGGCATTATATTTCTCTGTAGGCAATTTTTTTATTAGTTTTGTTGATTATGCAAGATGTTTGTTGGCATTATGTTGCCACTGCTTTTTTTTATTATCCAACATGCTGGTTGCGATTAAAATTTTGTTGTAGTTAAACTCTCTTCAGTCTCTTTATTTTGTCCAAGATGTTGGTTGGTATTAATTCCATAATACTAGCAAAAGTAAGGCCACTAAATTGTTGATCATGAGAATGTTTACATTCTATTGGATGATTTGCAATTCCTTGTTACAACACTCAATTACCCTCGCTGTAGAAAGACATTACTAGTCAGCTTTGCTCTTTTGGGAATTATTTTATTCTACTTGGGTTTCTATGACATCTTGATCAATAACTAACCTTTTCATTAATTTTTTTCAGTATGGATTTGTTGATTTTATATGAATTTTTATGCAGTGCTTGTTATAATAACCAAAAGTTTAGTGATATTGTTTTCTCGTGATGCAAATATGATAGGAAGTAAATAATCAACTTCATGTATAATGTATTCACATCTGGTTGTGTTCGGTAGATTGACTTGTCAGTTCATTGAGTGGATCATTTTTTTGCACTCGGAAGTGTACTTTCTGCTTCTGCATTTCATAAGCAATCAAAAACTCACTTATCCTACCCCAAAATCTGATAGAGTTATATACTACAAATTTATTTTTTGTAATGAAACTCAATTTGTTATTTAATAAAAATTCTTTTTTTCCTATTTCAATGAGAATCTGTGTGGGTAAAATATTTATAGAATATTAAATATATGATATGCATGTTTGCCTTTTATTTTACATTATAGATAATCTGGTATGTAGAATTCGATTTATACACAAAAGATAAGATTATCGGATTCTTGTATAATATAAGTAAATATTCACAGTCTTGAATAGAATTGAACACACTATCAGTAGGATTGTAGTGCAATCTTCTGTCATAGTCTGTCTTAACTATAGGAGATTGTCTGATATCTCAGATTGTTGCACTAATACACTTTGTGTATGACCATTGTTGAGGTTATTTTCTTTTTACTGATTAAATAAAAAATAAATTTCTCATGGTTATTATGATTGCTTAAACTCTTAATCATGAGATATTTAATTGACATGTACAAATAATGATTGTTATTTTAATTCATCAAAGCGTGAGATTTATATTTGAGTCAACAAACTCAGTGAATTGGGAGATAACATTATTTGTATGGTGAAAATTAATTATTAAAGTAAATCTCGTCCTGATATTTAAATGGGTTGATGATGCCCTCTTGAGAAAGCTCATAATTTTTATTTATGTCAAACCCTGCAGGTAGATTTAATTATCCGACATAACAAATAAATTGAGTGGTAAGATCTCAAGAATAAAAAAAGTCCATTAAATATAATTGCTAATAATTTAATTAATTGACGGACATATGTAATTTTAAATTTGGTGAGATTATTAAGCATATAATAATGAGGAGTTTGAAATATAATTTTAAGATAAGGCTTAGGAGATCAATAATAAATTTTTAATGGACTAACTTATTATTAATTGACCATCAGATATTTGTTCTGGGTGGAATATAAATTTCTAGGCTCATTGGAAGCCCAACCCTTATTTTTCCTTTGGGTCTCTACTGCAGCTTACAAATAAACGGGAAATTTGGAGGCCGGTCCCCCTAAATGGACTTGTTTGGAGATAAGTCCTACAAGAAAACTTATTTGGTTTGAAGTCCACTTTTTGCCACTTTTACTATTATACCCTTATTTTTAAAAAAACCCTAAACGTCGTTTAACTTGATGTTTGTTTTCATAGACGTAGAACCCTTTCGTTGCTTGTCGTGAAACCCACTAACTTCTCCTTCATTCCAGGCACCGAATCCGGCAAATTCCTCAAATCTTTCTCATTCATCTTCTTTGCAAAACATATACCGTCATTAGTAAAACTGAATTTATTTCAAATTTCAAACTTGTTTCAAAAAAGAAAACTAAAAATCGGTTTTACTTTTTAAGCTTCATTGGCGAAAATCTACAGATGGTCTCGGCATTCTTGAAATCTTCATAAAACTTTGGAATTCTTTAAAAATTTGAGAGGTATGTGTTTTTACATAAACTTTGATGTTTGTTTTAGGGTTTTAAAACAACATTTACACCCAAAATCGATCATACTGTTGAATTTTTTTTTTTTTGAAAATAAAATTGTGAGTTCTTGTTACTATATAAAAGAGTTGAGTATTATGATTTTGTTTTATTTTTTTATTGTGTTATACATTCGAAATTGATTGATGTGGTTTGTTTGGAATTTCTAATGTTACTGTGATAGCAATGTTCAAAATTTATTAACTTAATGTTGAAATCTTGATGTTATTGATATGTATTGAGTGTTCTAAATCAATCATTAACATTGTGTTACCATTAGTTCATGATAGTAACATCAATTTTTGAATTGTTTTTTACTATCAATTTTTCAAAATTCGATGTTACTGTGCACAATATGGATTTGTGGATGAAGTTGTTCATGTTACTGTTACTTAATCAGTGTATTATATAATTAGATTTTTAAATTTGAAAGGTATGTGATTTTACATGTTATTTGATATTTATTTTAGGGTTTTAAAGCAACATTTACATACTATATTGTTCAACCTATCAAACAAAAAAAAAAATTTCCACAATAAAATTGTGATTCCTTGGTACTATATTAATTAGATATGTATTATGAATTTGTTTTTTTTTAGTTTTGTAATATATTTGGAATTCATTTGTGCTGTTTGAGTGGAATATCTCATGTTACTGGAAGAGCACTTTTCAAAATGTATCTCATAATGTCGGCATCTTGATGTTCTTGATTGGAGTTGTTTGTCCTAATTCAACCACTGACAGTGTTTTACAATTAGGGATTTTTTTTTATTTTTTGAATTGTATTTCTACTATAATTTTTCGAAAGTTGATATTACTGTGAACACAATATAGCATTGGGGGTTGTACTGTTCATGTTACTGTTACTTAATTATTGTGTTATATAATTACATGTGAAATTTTTTTATTGCTTTCTGCGTTATTCAAGACATTCAAAATCCATTGGTTCAAAGTAACATGAAATAGATCATGTTACTGTATGATTACTAATAAATTGATTTCCTAATTTCAATGTATTGATGTCCTTAAGTATTGTGGATGTTATTGTTAAATTGATGTTACTGTTGACATGTTACTAATCACATCCTAGGGTTTTTACTTTTAATGCAACGTATGTTGTTTACGAAGAGTTCAAGAGTTGTTGTTTGATTTTTAAATGTAAATTGGGAGTGATTCTTTTTTATTCAATATATGAAAAATGATGTTACTGAATAACAATTATCAAAATATCGCAAGTTTCCTCCAAAACATTTCTAGTTGCTTTTGAACAAATGTTATGTATAATGTAATGGTCATTCTACAAAATTGTAACATGAGGACTCAATGGATTTCCAATGGAATCAATTGTATAATGAAAAAAATGATGTTACTGAATCGTATTTGGTTGATGTTACTATAAATATAGTATTGAGGTTTAGTTTATTAATTAATGTTACTATGAGTATGTTACTAAGATCATGTTACTATGTGTACATCAACAACCTTTGTGTTACCGTTAATGTTATATTTGCACATAAGTTTTACTAATTATTTTATATACATTGAGTTAGGTGATTTTGTGTCATGTTATTATATGTTGTTCAGTAATTGATAATTCAATGTCATTTTATAAGTTGATGGCAATATTTAATGCAACAGCTAGCCCGTGGACAACCAAGAGAAGAGAAATTGAAACCACCTCAACTTAACGCTCTACGGATAGATATGGTGTCTACATTCATAAACCATAGGAATACATGGACTATTGAAGACTATAAGTCAAGATCAATATTGAGAAAGAGATACCAAAAAAAATAAAACTTCCTAATGTTTTTCATAGCTATTTTTTTTAGGCTAATTATAGGGTTGGTTACAAATTGGTTGTAATTGTTGGCTGGTTGATGAATGGATGGTTGACAAATTGGTTGTAATTGTTGGCTGGTTAATAAATGGATGAATTGAAATTTGGTTGTAATTGTTGGTTAGTTGATATTTGATTGAAGTGGAATGTTTGTGGAACAAATGAAACTCTGTCCAAATTGTAAATCAAATAGTAACTCAAATAGTAACATGCTAAAAAAAATGTTCTAAATTACAGACCCCATTCGATTTTAGAATGTTGAAATGAAGTTGATTGTGGAAGCTAAATGTATTTATCCACATGGCTGGGTATTGTTTGTATAGTTTTTTTGTAAAATAATTAAAAATTCTTTCATGATTAGTAAAAAAAAAAACTAACGTGTTTTAAATTCCTTCTAATTTAGGCAATCACTTAAAATCTATTTTAATTTTTCATTTTCAAATTTATATATAAATAAATGAGTATTACACAATTTCATTTGTTACACAAATTCATTAAGTTACACTCTATACTAGACAAATAAATTGAGCTTGATTTAGAATTTGAATTATTAATGGAATATTCTGATCTGAAATTGAATTAATATGCTAATGATTTTAACGTAATTCAAGCATAATCTTATAATATATACTATTTCCATAAAAAACTGATCAATTGGTTACCATATATATATCTCAAACATCTAACCTATGACTTTCCATAATTGACCAAAGTTAACACCGCTAGGGGTATTTTTGAGATAAAAAAAAAGTGGACTTAAGTCAGTGTATATAATTTTAAACATAGACTTAGCCCCTTATAAGTTTCCTTGTCGGACTTATCTCCAAACAAGTACATCTAGGGGGACTCACCCCCAATTTTCACTAAATAAACACAGTCTCTAGTTTTCTCAGTCATAACATTTACCTTCACATTTAGAAGAGACAGAGAGAAAGCAAGGGATGGAATTTGGAAGTTTGCAACTCACACTGTACTCGGATTATTACTTAGGTATATATATATATATATTATTTGTATAATAAATTATTTGTGTCCACCTAAAATTAAAAATAAAAATGTTAGACCCACATTTACTACCCAAAAAAATTAAAAAATTAAGCCCATTCAAAACAAAAAAAAATTGAGCCCACCACTATCTACCCAAACCTATTAAAAAAATGGGTCCTTTGGAAGTCGGTACACCAAATTAGACATAATTGTAAAAAATTATATAGAACAAAATATTTTAAAAAAAAGTACACAGCCTGAGATACAAATACGTAAATGTCCATTTTGTAAAAAAAAAATTCCTGAAAACTGTAACAAGACATTTATCTTAAACGTTGAAATTTAGGGTCATTTAATTTGAAATCTTTAATGGACCTTGATTCATGTGCATTTTTTTTTAAAAAAAAGTTGTTTTGTTTTCAAATTATATTTATGTATTAAATATGTCTTACTTTTATGGAAGAATTTTAATATTTCGTTTATTTTAGGATATATTACTTTGTTTGAATTTCATAATAATGTAACAAAGACAGTGTAACAATACACTGTAACAAAGATAGTGTAACAAAAGAATTTGTTATCACATGCACAAAACTATTGAACATTGTTTTTGTTACAGTGTATTGTTACACTGTTTTGAATGAAATTATATGAAAATATATGTTTGACAAAATATAATAGTACAATATTTTATATAAATGTATTGTTACACTGTTATGAAGTTCGGATATTAATATAATTTGAAAACAAAACCACTTTTAAAAAAAATTCGCATGAATCAAGATGCATTAAATATAATTTGAAAATAAAACCACTTTAAAAAAAAATACACATGAATCAAGGGAGGACATAAAATTACAGAATATTAAAGTTCTTCCATAAAACTAGGAGATGTTTAATGCACTACTTTCCAAAAAACATACTCATGGATCAAGGGAAGATATAAAGGTCAAAAGAAAATATAAAAATTTCAAATAATGTACTTGGAACAAATAAGTATCAAAATTAAGGACTTTTTTACCCAACATTTTTTTTTGTGTACTTTTTTACAATTAACTCCAATTTGGTGTACCTCCTTCCAATTTTTCATTAAAAAAATAAATCTTTGACCCATCACAATCTACCAAACCTATTAAAAAACCTAACACCTATCATATCTTTCATTTTTTTTTCTCTCTCACTCACTCACGCTCAGGCTACCCAGCCAAAAAGACAAAAAGAGTAAAATTTTCCCTTCCTTGAGTTTTTTGTCGTTGCCTGCACCCACAAGGGCCACCACCGGTAATGCCACAAGTAAATTCTCTCTCTCTCTCTCTCTCTCGATCATCACACACACACACATGCACATTGCACACAGCACACAAAAAATAAATTAGTTTTTTATTTTTAAAATTTTGATTTAATTATTCTTGGTATTTTTTTGATTTTTTGTGCATTTTATTTTTTAAGCCTAATTTATATTTTTGTGCATTTTGCCCTTATTTGAATTTTTATGCATTTTTCCCTAATTTGTTTTTTTGTGTATTTTGCCCTAATTATTTTCTTGATTTGTTATAGCTTGGATTAGTAATTGAGAATGCCTTGAAGACCTTGAGTTGTGATTATTGAGTCGACAATAACAGTATTTTTCGATAACTTTCAATTCGAATCTATGTTTAATGCTTTGAATGATATTGCTTGGATTTATTAAAATTATGAATTGGATACTTTTATGCATTTGTACTTGTATTTGCTTCCGAATAAAATATCTTCTTTAGAATGCTAGCGATGAAACTGACAAAATAATTTGTTAATTAATTGCAAAAGTGGATGTATAAACCCATTTTGTTGAATAATTTTTTGAAACAGTCATGGAGAAGTACTTTAAGAGAAAGTCTGAGTCAGTGTTATCACCTCCTCCAAATAGAGGTGGTGATTATTTAAAGAAAAGTCATGTAGATATTAATTTGGCGAATTTTCCATCAAATCTCAGACTACGACCTCGGATTATGAATTATAATCCTAATGATTAAGACCAAATTCGTAGAACTCATCTACAAAAGAATCCTTGTCAACCTTGCGACCATAATTTTTCACAAAAAGGATTTGGTGTTAAACTATGACGATTTAACAAAGTTGAGTTTTCTTAATTTGGTAATTAGCTTGAGTATAATGTAGTGAAAGATGCAACATTTAGTTTGTGTTGTTATCTTTTTGAATCATATGTGGGAGAGTAATCAGGTAGTGAAACTTTTGTTAGCTCGGGCTTTTCAAATTGGAAGAGAATAGAGAAGTTCCAAATACATGTTAGAGGTGTTAATAGTTCTCATAACCAAGTTTGGAGAAATTTTCAAGATTTATTAAATCCAAAGAAAGGCATTGAAGTTATTTTTTCAAACAGTCAGATCAAGTTTGAAGTGAGTACAGAACCCGGTTGAATGCATCCATTGATTGTATTCGATTTCTTCTAAGGTCAGGACTTGAATTTCATGGTCACAATGAATCTGAGAATTCAAGTAATTAAGAAAACTTCCTTGAGCTTCTTAGATTTCTTGCTGATCACAATGAAGATATTAAAGGTGTTATGTTGAAAAATACCCTTGAGACTCTTAAGTTAAGTTCGCCTAACATTCAAAAAGACATTGTAAATGCAGCTTTGGTTGAAACGTGTAATGTTATTGTGATCCGTCTTGGTGATGCACTTTTTTCTGTTCTTATTGATGAATCACGTGACATATCAACAAAGGAGCAAATAACTGTTGTGTTCTGATTTGTGGACAAGAAGGGACACGTAGTTGAACACCTTTTAGGTTTTGAACATGTTACTAAAACTAGTACTCTCTCACTTAAGGCAGTTGTAGAAGATTTATTTGCTAGACATAGGTTGAGCTTATCAAGATTACGTGGGCAAGGTTATGATGGGGTTAGTAATATGCGAGGTGAGTTCAATTATCTCAAGACACTTATAATGAAGGAGAATGTGTATGCATATTATGTCAATTGTTTTTATCATCAATTGTAATTAGATCTTGTGGCTGTTGCAAAGAATCATATTCAAATCGTGACTATTTTCAACTTGGTTGCTAATATTGTGAATGTTGTGGAAGCCTCATGTAAACAACGAGATATTCTGAGGGAGAAACAAGCAACTAGAGTTATTGAATTACTCGATAATGAGGAGCTTTCAAGTAGGCGACGTCTAAATTAGGAAACTAATCTTACATGTGCTTGTGATACACATTGGGGTTCACATTGTTATTCCTTGATCAACTTGATTAATATGTTCTCATCAGTGATTGATGTGCTTGATATGGTTTCAGAAGATGGTATAAATGCAGAACAAAAAAGGGAGGCAAATGTTCTTTTGAATTTGCTACAATCTTTTGAGTTTGTATTCAATCTTCATTTGATGACAAATATATTGGGAATCACAAATGAGTTGTCACAGGCATTACCAAAGAAAGATCAAAATATCGTGAATGTCATGACATTAGTTCAAGTATCCAATCAACGACTTCAAATGATGAGGAAAATAGGTTGGAGTTGTTTTCTTGATGATGTCACATCTTTTTGTGAAAAACATGAGATAGTTGTTCGACAGATGGAAAATATCTTTAAAGCTCGAGGGAGGTCAAGACGTACTGAAGAAAAGATAAATTTGCATCACTATCAAGTTGAGTTATTTTATACTGTCATAGATATGCAACTTTATGAGCTAAATAGTCGTTTTACTGAGTCAAACACTAATTACTTCTATGTGTGGCATGTTTAAGTCTTTCTGATTGCTTCTTAGCTTTTGACAAGTACAAAATTGGTTTGTCTTGCACAATTTTATCCGAAAGAATTTTCTTCACTAGAGCTCATGATACTTTCTGAATAGTTGGATAGTTATGTTATTGATATGTGCTCTAGTATTGAGTTTTCAAATTTTCTAGAGATTGAAGATCTTGCTTAGAAAATGGTAGAGACAAAAAAAACACGTGGTATATCCATTGGTCTACTTACTTGTGACATTGGCATTGATCTTGTCAGTTACGACTGCCATAGTAGAGAGAGCATTTTCGGCTATGAAGATTGTGAAGAATCGATTGCGTAATCGAATGAGTGATCAATGGATGACAGATAACTTGATTGTATATGTAAAGAAAAATATTTTCAATTGCATTGATAAAGATGTTATCATGCAACACTTTCAAAATATGAAATCACGTCTTAGTCAATTGTAAAAGACTATAGTTAGTCTCATTTTTTGTAAAGGGGTCTAATCATAACCTTATTTTGTAGATTTTTTTTTTTTGTTTTTGTACCTCATGTATATCGATTTTTGACTCTTTTGTCAATAAAATTTTAGGTATTATATATGATTTAAAAAAATTATTTGTCTTTAACTTTAAGGATATAGTTAGTCCCCCCCTTACATATAAATTTCTGGCTTCACCCCTAGGTAGAAGATCGCGAGGTCTATCAAGCTTGTTGTTGATCTGCATCTGTTTTTCGTTCGTGCAAATCTGCTCATCAAAGATCAACTCTAATTCCACCTAGTAGGGTTAATAAACATGATTTTTTTTTGTATTCGGTTATTTGCGCCATCAACGGATCTTGGGAGTGCCATTCTAACAAGTGGTATCAAAGTCTTCGTTGATACCGCTTGTATAATGAATATAACCATGTTGTCCAAGTAAAATAATTAGATGTATATCATAATTGATGGGTAGAACGTAGAATTGTGCTAATCTTATTTTTACAGTGTTCTCCTCCCGCTATTATGGTCACACAATTTTTTTTATCATTTTATGTGACTGGATCCCATGAAAGTTTATTCATGGTTAATATTATTGGAGAGATTCACATGATAGTTTATTCGTGTTGTAATATTGATAGTAGTATGTGAGCTCCTTCGTGAAAGTATAGGGTCATGTATTATTACTGTTATTTTTGTATGGAATTTCCTATGGAGAAAATGTTTTTCACATCGAAATTTGATTTCGTGGAAAAAAAAATATTTCAGAAATCGTTTTGGTTTTAGGGGCATTGCCCTAAGCTCATGCCATTTGATCGGGTAGGTTGATAGTAATCCTTTTAAAACTATGATAAAACCACATAAGCTTCCCATAGCCTAGCAACATGGAGGTGGATAGATTCATCAAGTATTACTGCATTGAAACTGAATACATGACTATAATACTTATTGCATTGAAACTGAAGACATGATTATAATAGTTGGAACTCTTTGTTTAAGTAGTTTCCTTATTTATGCTGATATTATTATTATTATTATTCATATATATTTTGATTATATGGATAGTTAATTATAGCACAATACCCTAACATGTGGACAACATGGATAATTGGCATGCTTAGATTATCTATCATGACTTAGTATCTAATTTAAAACAGGGATGTTCAAAGTATGTATGTAATTAGAAAATAAAATAAAATTCTCAATTTCTTTTTGTATAGCTATAGGGGAATTGATATTTTATTTATGACATGTATGCATACTACATATAAAGATGGGATACCTTGGTATCTTTATAAATATGTCAAACATCCTTATATTTTATCTTAATAAAAATTGAATATAATATTCTTTGATAATCCTCACAAAATATTAAATAACTAAGTTGGAGAGGGAATTTATTTTGCATAAATCTCATAGTCTACATTACTGATATATAGGTGATATAATTTATTTTGTGTGATGGTTTTAGTGGCTTCCTCTCTATCGAATGAAATTAATTATAGAATTACCAGTATAAACTTCCTAAAAGGATAACTTTGGGTAATTGCTAATATGAGCTCACTTCGCCATCTAAAGGAGCTCATTATAAAACAATTGACACAAAATTAAATAATGGTATATACTTAGCTATAAATAGTAGTATCCTTTCTATCTGAGCCACTATTGTTGTTTATAGGACTAAAGTTAAACCAGCTATTTAATTTTATTTATCATGGTATCATGGCTATAGAGTAAAGTTAATATGCAATGTTCTGTTTGGACAAATGATGGATAGTAGACGTCCTCCCTATCGAGGCATGCTATTTACAATAATTCAGACTATTGGTGAATTCGTTTAGAAATTGGTAGAGGGAACCAAATTTAAATTTGAATTTGATGTTTTATTTTGCCCATCATAATTTTCAATAATGTGATTTTCAGGTTTTGAAATGGGCTCATTCAATCCTTTTTTTGACGTACGTAAAAAACACAAACTTATTGGACCAAACTATATATAGATTGGAAAAGAAACTTGGATATTGTGTTGATCGCAAATGAGTACAAGTTTGTGCTCACAAATATTTGTCCGGATGAACCCGATGAAGGGACAACCGAACAAGAAGTGCAAGCTCATTGGAGGTGGAAAAGGCTGATGAAATGGCGCGGTCAAGTGTGCTGCAAAATTAGCATGAGTTGATGACCAGCGCCTACAACATGATTATGAACCTCAAAGATTTTTTTTGGCGATCATAGACATGCTACTAAGCAAGTTGCAATAAAAGATTTGATGAACACAAACATATATGAGGGGGCACCAATAACGGATCATGTTCTGAAGCTGCTGAGTTTTCTTAATGAATTGCAGATCCTAGGAGCTGAGATTGACTGCGAAACCCAGGTTGATATCATACTTCAGTCTCTGCTGGAGTCCTTTAAGTAGTTTTACCTTAATTACAATATGAATAAGCTTTCTTATTCTATAGCGAAACTTCTTAAAGAACTCCAGGAAGCTGAAGGTCTCTTCCAGTAGAAACCTCATGCTTATGTGATCGAGAAATGTTCTAATTCTAAGCCGAAACGCAAGAAGAAGTAGAAATGGGCTCAAAAGCAGGTTATTGGCCCTCAGGGAGTAGTAAAAAATCCTAAGGGCAAGTGTTTTCATTGCAAGTAGTCAGGACACTAGAAGAAGCAATATCTGGACTTCCTCAACAAAGTGAATAATCCAAGTAAATCTCATTTACCAGTTGTTGAATCATACTTAACGGTGTTATCTACCGATACCTAATGTGTAGATATGAGAGCCACTAATCATGTTTGTAAATTCTTGCATGAGTTCTAGGAAATCAAACTGAGTGATGGGGAGATTTATCAACATACGGGCAACAGTTGTAGTAGAAGATTTATATTTATGCTTTAGTAGAGACAGGGCTTTAATTCTGAAAGCTTTTCTTTTTGCACCTTATACTAGAAGAAACTTAGTTTCGATTTCTAAATTAGTTAAGGATGAATATAATGTTTATTCTAATAACTCTGTGGTTATTAAGTATAATAAACATTTTATCTATTCTAGTTCATTGGTGAATGATCTTTATATTATTAATAATATCTTACCTACATTGCAATTGATTTAATTGAATAACACTAGTATCTCTTAATGTAAGAGAAATGAACTTTTTAAAATAAAACAAACGTATCTTTGGCACTTACGCTTGGGCCATATTAACTTAAGGAGAAGTCAAAGACTCGTAAAAAATGGACTATTGAGTTCATTAGAGGTGGAAACACTTCCAGTCTATGAATCTTGCTTGCAAAGTAAAATGACCAAGCCTTTTACGTCCATGGTCTATAGAGCAACATATTTGTAGCCTCTATCCACTTTGTATAATAGTCTGTGGCTAAGATGATAAAAAAAAAATGTTGTGTTATGGATGGGGAAAGATCTTTCCTATTAAATCTATGGCCCAAGCTCTAAACGGTCATGACTTTATTTTGGGTTGCATTTAGATTGTTGACGTCCTCTGGATAGGCCCGTGTCGCTGGCATGCTTGACAACTTTTTTCATACTCAATGTAATCTTTCAAGATATTTGACCAATAATAGTCATATCTTCTAATTAGCCATCGCATCTAGATGCCGGCCTGATGCACGCCACATATACATTTGTGGTTCTCAACCATTACCAAAATGACCTATTCTCTATCGATGCATCTTAACAATAAGTCTTCGTGCATCCCTTTCTTGTA
The DNA here is from genome assembly GCA_023539305.1 of Ilex asprella. Classification (NCBI taxonomy): domain Eukaryota; kingdom Viridiplantae; phylum Streptophyta; class Magnoliopsida; order Aquifoliales; family Aquifoliaceae; genus Ilex; species Ilex asprella. The sequence goes on along the minus strand of CM042199.1, from coordinate 15,143,816 downwards.
CAACCCTCCATCAATGAGTATATAATTAGCAGCCCATCTTCTAACGACCTACTCTATCTCCCTATTTGGATGTCCTAGGAACTGTATGATTTTAAACCTCCAATCTTCCACTCCATCATTAACTCCTCAAAAGTCCATTCCTTTGATTTTTAATGGATGGTGAAACTCTCATTTGAACTTTGATTAGCTGCTTGTTCATACCCCTAGGAATCCTCAGACCCGACCTTACCAAGGCCAAGTTATCAGCATGATCGTTCAGTTCCCTTGGGACCACTCGTAATGTCACATTGTTGAAGTTTGCCAACAAAGACAATGCAACGGAGTGGAATGGGCATAACTCCCAGCTTTTGCACTGAAAATTGCCTGCAATTTAGTTAATGACTAAGTTGGAGTTGCCAGTTGCTTCGACTATCGATGCCCCCATACCCAACAAAACTTCAAGTGCAATAATCAATGCTTGGTACTTAGCTTGGTTGTTAGTGTATTCAAATTCTAATTTGAATGAGTTAGGTTTCACGGCCCTGAGGTGACTCCATAACCACCCCAGCCCCTACGAATTCTCGTGTCCGCAATCCGTTAATGACACCACAGGTACTCCTAGCAAATCAAGTGATTCCTTTGAATATTTCTCTATCTCCATACAAGGATGATCTGCTAAGAAATCGACTAGCGCTTGACCTTTTATAGCTCAATACAGCAAATATTGAAGCGAGAATTCCATTAATGCCAAGACCCATTTACCGATTCCGCTCCTCATAATTAGTCAGGTTAGCGCATACTTAATCACATAAGTTTGCTCAACCACATACACAACACCTAAAATCAAATAAATTCTTAACTTTTTGCAATGCAAAATACAATCTTAAATAAAGATTCTTGATCGGCTTATAACGCTGCTTGACAGTCAAAATTCTATTTAAATAATAATCGACATGTTATTTGCTTGTATTATTATTCTGTGTCAGTAAACATCCAATGGACTTGTGTGCGGCTGATAAGTAAAATAGCAGTGGCCTACCCTTGATAGGTGGCATGAGGGCTGGCGGGTTTGCCAAATACTCCTTTATTTGGTAGAAGGCCTTCTGATGCTACGCTTCCTATCTAAAGTCTTCTACACCCTTTAACTTCAAAAATGGCGAGAACGCTTGCACTTTCCCTACATAATTAGATATAAATAGCCAAAGGAAATTAATTTGTTTGATCTAGTGTTGAAGCTCTTTCTTGGCCTTTGGCGGCGCGGCCTCTATGATAGCCTTCGCCTTATTTTTGTCCACTTCAATTTTTATACTGTGCACCAGAAACCCTATGAAGTTCCCAGTTGTGACTCCAAATGCACATATCAGCGAGTTCACCTTTAGCAGGTGGACATGCATCCTCTCAAAGACCGACCTCAAATTCCTAAGGTGTTTCTCTATATCTTGAGTCTTGACTATGATATCATCAATGTACACTTTGGAAATCTTACTAATCATGTCGTGGAAGACGGTGCTCATGGCTCTCTAGTATGTGACCCCTGTGTTCTTCAGTCCAAACTGTATAACCCTCCATTCGAATGTCCCAATTGATCCTGGACATCGAAAAACGGTTTTGTGTCAGACTTCCTCCACAATGAAGATACGATGGTACCTTGCGTTGACATCCATGAATGACATGTTCATGTTCATGGCCGCTGCATCCACAAGTTGATCAGCTAATGACATGATGTATTCATGTCTGGTAGTTGCAACATTTAGGTCACGGTAATCACAAAAAACCCTAATCTTGTCAATCCTCTTCTTAACCGGCACGATGTTGGATATCCATTCTACGTACCAAGCCACCTAGATGCATTTGGCCTGAAAAAGACACTCAGTTTCCTCTTTCACTAACATAGTTACTTCTTGGGACATTAACCTTGGGGCTTGCTTTATTGGCTTGCACCCCTCTCTGATCAATAGTCGATGTTGTACCAAAGCCCGATTTAATCCTAGCATTTCTTTGTAGTTTCAGGCAAAGCAATCGTGGTATTCCCTCAGCAACTAAATGAGTCGTGCTTGGAAATTTAGCTCCAATAGTTTGCTAATGAAAGTTAGACGGTGCTCCCCTAGTTCACCAAGATTAACTTCTAATAGTGGGTCTTGAACCTCAACCAAGTCATCTAGTTTGGCGAAGGCATCATCGATCTCAACTAACTCGATGAACTCTCGGGAGATGAACTGCCTAGATTCCTTCTCCTCGCATTCCACCCTGTTAATGGTGTCTTACTGTCTATTAGCCGCTTGTAGTGCTAAGACCTTTCTTTCCACCAAGTAAGCTCTTATCCTGGCAATGCAGGCCCTCACGACTTGCTTCTTCTATCTATTGTCGTTGAGCTCCATCAACAAACGGGCTATTTGCTTCTCACACTTTATTCGGCCTTTGAACATTAGTGGACTGAATGACTTCTTCCTCCACCTAATGGATCTCGGTGGACTTTAAATCGATTCAGAACATGACTTTCCTAGGTTTTCCATATTTATCTTGGTCTTGGAACTCATTGGCCCTACCCTTTCATCATAAAGCCAAGCTTTGACCATATGAACATCAGCCACGAATAGAGTCTGATCAGCCTCCACCATCTCTACATTGTCAGAGTTCCACAACACCAACCACTGATGAAGAATCGATGGGACACACTTGCTCAAATGGATCCAATCTCGACCTAGAAGAGCGTTGTAGGAAGTCGTCATATCGATCACAAAGAAATATGTAATTGATGGAGTAGTATACTAAAAGCTTATTTTTAATAGTGAAACTTGTTTTATTAATTAATCAAAGTTTGTTCTTTTCATTTTATTGAGAATATATATGGGCAAATTGTTCTCATTATATTTAATTTATAGTATGCATGTGTGTCTTAGATTTTACATTGTAGATATTCTGTTGTGTAGAGTTCGGCTTATACACAAAAGGCCAGATTATCGGATCCTTGTATAATATGAGTATATGTTCACAATTCTAGATGGAATCGGGCACACCATCGATATAATTGTAGTGTAATATTCTGACATAGTCTGTCTTGACTGTAGGAGGCTGTTTGATTTCTCGGATTATTGCACTAACACTTTGTGTATTGAACAGACACATGTTAATGTTATTATCTTTTACTAATTCAATAAGATAATAAATACCTCATGATTATTATGACTGCTTATGCTCTTAATTCCAAAATATTTAATTGTCACGTGTATATAATGTTTGTCACTTTAATTCATCAAATTGTGAGATTTATATTGAGTCAATAAACTCGGTGAATTGAGAGACAATGTTATTTGTATGGCGGAAATTAAATATTAAAGGAAACCACGTCCTAGTATTTAAATGGGTTTATGCTGTCCTCTTGAGGAAGCTCATATGTTTTGTCCATGTCAAACCTTACAAGTGAATTTAATTATCCGACATGACAAATATGTTGAGTGGTAGGGTCTCAAGGAATAAAAAAAGTCAATTAAATTTAATTGTCAGTAATTTATTTAATTGATGAACATTTGTAATATTAAATGTAGGGAGATTATTAAGTATATAATAATAAGGGGCTCGAATATAATTTTGAGATAAGACTCAAGAGATCAATAATATATTTTTAGTGGACTGACTTATTATTAATGGGTTGTAGGATGTTTGTTCTGGGTTGAACTTAAGAATCCTAAGCCCATTGGAAGTTTGGTCCTTATTTCTCCTTAAGGTCTCTGTTGCAGTCTATATATAGACGTATAGGCTCTCCAATTCAGCATCTATTCTTTACTCATGTTTTTTAGAAAGGCTAAAAGAGAGAACAAGGATTTAGAGGTCTGGGCAGCCTACACCACATTCGGGTTCTGACGTTGGGGGATACACAATAGAAGACCGCAAAGTTCGTCAAGCTGTCCTTCAATTGACCGTTGTTCTGTTCTGCGTTCATGCTGAGACAATATCAATCTTGAGGGATCTTGAAGGTAAACCTTTATTCCACCTTATAGGGTTTTAAAGGAAATTTTTTTATATTTGATACATACACGCGCTGTCAACGGCTCTTGGAATTTTCATTCCAACAGTAATGATAACCTTGCTACTAAGGGCTGAATTGACTAGTAAGACTTCCACTGTCTTGTTGACTCCTCCTATGAATCCGCTCACTTTCAAATCGATGTGGACCAAGTCTTTTTCTTTTCTTCCCAACTCTTCATAGTAGTTGTGGGTAGAATATTGATGGCCGCTCCATTATCAACCAGAACCCTATTGAAAGGTTTCCCTTCTAGGTATGGCTGGATATAGAATGACTTTTAAGTGTTGCGTCATGACTGTGTTGGTTTGTCAAACGGCTAACCTCTTGGGCTTTTGACAGCCATCAGGTTGTCTGCCTTCGATTCGTGCGTCGGGACTCTCTTAGGAGAGTACTCTTCTTGGACTTCAAACGACCCTTCTTTGTCTAGGAACCTTGACCCCACTGCCTCAGAATCCTTAAAATCTCCCTCTAAAGATTCTAATTGACACCCTGATCTCTTGAATGACATCGACAACAACCCGAGGGCATTGATGGACACTGAATGCCCCAATGGGCCAAATTGGATGGAATCATCCCCATCACTATCATCTTCTTCGGTAAAGTCCTCTTTCTTATTCCCCTTACAAGTTTTCGGAGGGATGTTGAGTACGATCCTCATATGTTCTACCATCATCTTTACCATTCGCTCCTCAATACTTTCCTTGGGCGCGGACTCAAGCTCCACTTTATTCTTCCCCTTCTCCTTAGTCGTGACCTTCTTTGAAGTCACTGTGCGATATAGAGATGGGGAAAGAATGACTCAGGATTTAATCTTCCTCGTTCGGGGATATATCACCAAAGTATTTCTTGCCCTTCGTGGGCGTCTAACTCTTGGGATTCATCCCATAGGCGAAGTTTTGCTTCCAACGCTTTTAAGTTCTAGACAGTGGACACAACTGTTAATGTCGTGGGAACTTTGGATATCAGGTAACGTACCAACTACCTTTTAGTGGCTATGTTGGTTTTACCGTCCTTGGTCGGTCCCGATAGCCTTCATCCTAAATTGGTTGATCAAGAACCATCCTTGTGATGTATTCTTCATAACTCAACCATTCTTGTCCTCTTGGTGGCTTCTGTAAATTCCTATCATGCTCTCTATAGCTCGGTCATATAAACTTGCCCTGCCGATCTTCGTGATCTCGCTCTGCCAGTGGCTTTTTCCAATGGGTACCCTTGTAATGTCACATCTTCTGCAGCCTTTGAGGTGTTTTTCCTCGCTTCTCCTTGTCTATAATGATCCCAAAAATGCCTTGCATCTAGAGCATAGTCCACCTCATGTTGCTCTTGGAGACTTGGCAAAATATACGACTTACCTCTAGAGTCCTCCTCTAACGACTCATCCTGGGGAGTATTGTCTTTCTGTCTCCTCAATTTATCGTCATCAATGGACTCATCCTTATCCAGGTCTACTTTTTTTTGCGGGGTCTTTGACTTCCTTATTTCCACCATGTTAATGGTGGTTGTCTTCTGAAAAAGGGTACTTATCAACCCCCTCTCTGAAGATAAAATGGCCTTTGGTCAGGCCGTCTGGATGGCATTCCAAAACACCACATAGTTATTGGTCAAATAACTCCATAGGTTGTGTTATTTGTAGTACATTTAGTTCTTTTACTCCTTGGCGAGTGGAATTTTATAACCAAACGACAACTTGATTGTGCCATCAACTAGCAGATGGTCAAAGATTTGATCATCCTTTGAAATGTCAAACTCATATTTCTGGTCGTTACCCTTGTTGGCTTCTTTATCAGTAGTTGGCATAGCTTGCGCCTGATTCTCAAGGCCTGGTGAAGGCCTTGCACACATATGGGTTGTCTGGCCACGTTTTCTGCTAGGTTAACCTCCAATTCCTTGTATGGCTTGACCATGAATATCTTTGTCTTGGGATCCCTGTAGTATGTACCTTTGGACTCATTCCTTTGGTCCAACTCCTCTCGTAGGATTTGCTCGCGTAGCCCGTGTTGCCAACTCGAACAAGTCATTGAACTCCATTCCCTCAAACTTATTTCCGAGCTCGAAACCCAAATCATTTTGCGCGATGCGCACATATTCCATCTTAGGCAAAAACCAACCTACATCGGTTCATAGCCTTCTTAAATCGTGCAATGTACTATTTTGTCGTCTCCCCAGCCATTTGGTATAACTTGTCCAAGTCGGTAGTGGCTACCTTTGGCTCAATACCGTAGAACTGAGCATGAAACTTATCCTCAAGTTACTTCCTGCCCAACACAGACTTGGATGGAAGATCGATGTACCATCTAAAGGCCATTCTCGTAAGGGAATAAACGAACAACCATAACTTTAAAAATTCGTTGGCCCTGCTTTACTGCATTGAACAATGGAACGACCAATATGTTTCACAGTCGACTAACTGTCTTCTCCTGAGAAAGTAGTGAACATTAGGATCTTGTATCCTTGAGAATACTCGTATTCCCTATCCACTCAGTTAGGATATGGTTTTTGATATGTTGGCCTAGTCATTTGCCTCATCACAGGGTTGCTATGGTCCTAGATTATCTCATCTAGTTGGTCTCTGTTCATAACCACCTAGGGTGCTGCTGGTAGAACGATTGGCGGCTGTCTCCTTTGCCCCCCCCAGGAACTAGGGAGGACTAGGTGCAATTGAGAAGTTTGGGTGCTAAAAAAAGGGGGGCTCTTCGATGGGTATGAAAGCCTTCTTGTGGCCAACTAGTTCATTAGGGAAAAAAGTTTAAGGGTTTTGAAAGAATGTGATGTTCGATTTTCAAAACGGTGAGAATGGAAGAATATGTTGTCTCTTTGAGTTTGAATGAATTTGATTTTGTTTAATTCATCTTACAAATCCATGAGTACATCCAAGTATATGTGTAGTGTGGGGTTGAAGATCAAAGAACCCTAGGTTCTTTGAGCTTGGAGCTTGCAGTGGATTTCAGGGGAAAAACGACGCATCGAAGGGGTGTTGTTTTCCTTGAATTAATATGTTCTTAAGCTTCTAAATGTATCATTGTGGTATGGATAGTGGTTGGATGGTGTTAGAATTGGGTTTTGATGGTAGAAGATGACGTTTGGACTGAATTCTAAAACTTTGGTACTGATCAATCGATTGAAGAATTGTTGACCCGGTTGAACAAGATACTACCTATGCTTGAATCGGTTGAACATCATCCAATACTTGACTATTTTACTGTAGTGTTCTGGGCTTCCACCCAACTTTTCTAAAAACTTATCAAGACATCTAATGGATCTAAAATAAGTTCCTTATGGGTTTAATTGCTTACAATTACATGAATTGAGGATTAAATCTAGAATTGAAGTGAATAAAATAAGTAATGTTTAGGGTGGTTAAAGGTACGTCACTTGGGGAGGAATTTAGAAATGTGTTACGTGGGCATGAATACTTAATTAAATATGCATAATTAAGATAAAATTCATATGTGAAGGGTATTTATATGGGGTAAATTATTATGTATGATTGGAACGGAGGTAACGACTTCTACACCAAGTACGCTTAAAGTCTTATTTGGAGACTGGGTGTGTACTACAGTTGGACTTGAGGTGGATGTATTTTTCTGCATGTGCTTAAGATTATTATAAACATGCTTTACATGCTATCAAGTGTGTGATGTTGTGAATTATTTCATATTATTGGTACTGTGGATGAGTTGTATCACATTATATTATTGATAATAGCAAGAAAACGATTGAGCTTATTGGAGTATGTATGTGTGAGTAAAAGGTGTTGTGAATGCTATACAATTATGTCATATAATATTAATATTTGAGATAGCCTTAAAGGCTAATGTCACTTGTTGTTAATATTTGACTATATGGATTGTTGTTTAGTGATGACAACGATGTGATATGCTAGTGTAGTGATAATGTTAAGTGGCCTTATTGGCAATGAATGCTATAATGATGATTATGTAGCCTGTGTGATGGATATTGCCTGTGTGGCGAGTGTTGCATGTATGGCAGAAATGACCTGAGTAGCGGAATTTGTATATTCTTTATTGGTTGCTATGATGGATTTATGTGTTATAAGTTGACTAGTTAAGAATTATGAGAGTTTAAAAGTATTGACTTGTAAAATTGTTCAATTAGTTTGATAAGATGAATATTGAAGTACGTGACACTCATTATTGTTGTTATTTGTTTATTGATTGTATACACTCACTGAGTGTGTGCTCACTCACCCCCCCAGTTTGTATTTTCAGGTAGATAAGGAGGAAAAAATGTTCACTCCAGAGTCTAGGAGGTAAAAGAGGAAATCGAGTTTTCATGTCTTGTTGCATCATTTTGAATAATTGTTGATTCCTGTAAATTGGGAAAAATAAACTTTGTATCCAATTATGATTGAGAAGTACTATTACATGTACCTGGTATGTTGGGATAATACGAGAATAAAAGTTATTTTATCGTACTTGGAAAGTTTAAATTAATTGTTTTAAAGTAAATATATGTATAGGGTACGTGTGTGAGTCCAGGAGTGGGGTCTACTCTATCAGATTTAGACATAATGTTCTATCTTCGAGTTGGGACGTGACAATTGTTATTTCTCTTGTGGTCATTTCTGGTCTGCTGCGCCCTTGTGGCGGCACATACGAGAGAAACACTGGTTGTGGTGCTTTTACGGGCACTGCCTGTGCAGGAGGAAACAACGGCTGCCTTGCACCACTTAGACGGTTCAAGCTATCGATTCGTCGTTCCAATGCTTGCCTGGTGCTACTAGATTCTTCCCTGATCAAATCCCCTAGACCATTGATAAAATCTGAAGACTTACTGATTGACTTCGTGTGACAAAGCCTTAATTGAAGCCTCTGGCTCTAAGTCAGACTCTTGATTCTCTGCCCCCCCCCCCCCCAAGTGAAGGCAACTTTTCCTGCAGGTTAAGGATGTCAAGCCTGCTTTTGGAGGCACTTTTAATGAGCCAATTTTGGCCTCCCCATGGGTGGTCGCCAAATTGCAAGTGTGCCAAAGTTCGATTGGACTTAAGATCCAAACATATATGACTTTCCTTACTCAAATGAATGTAATGTTTTAAAAATTGTGATTGTTCGTGCGATTGTAGCGAGACGTAAGGCTACCTCTGAGTTATTTTCTATGCCTTATGGTTCAAAAACTATAAATAATTTTCCAATTAACAATGCAATGGACTGAAACATAAAAAAGACTACTGAAATGCAAAACAACAAGTAGACTAAATTCAAAAATGGAATAAGTATTGTACTAAGCATTAAATGAAAACAGTAAAAGATCACCGGAGTGATGAATTACAAGAAAAATAAAGTTGCTCAGGAGCAAGAATAAGAGAGTATAAGGTAGGCTCTAGACATAGTTTATTAGGTTAGATCGTGGATCATTTTTCTGTGGTCTAACCTCTATTATTTATAAGGGTGATCTCCAACAGTTGAAACCATCTTTTCCGGTAATTACTATGATTATGACATTTTCTCTCGAGATGCATGGACGTGTGCTGAATTGTCTTCAACTGGCGTCTCATGATGTCACGTTTTCAATCTTCCAGGATTCTTAGAGTTTTACTCCTCTAATCACTCTGATCGCAAACTCTTTCATGACTGTTGGAACTTTTCCACATGGTCTAAATATCTATATAATAATTAACAAAGTATAAAAATATTTAGGAAAATTTTCAGTCACACTCCTTTTAATTTACTATATCTTCAAGGACACCCTCTCTATTATAAAAAACATCATTGACACCCTTTCTAATTTATATTCAAATATCACTAACACCTCCTGCCATTAAACTACTATTTCTAACAAAAACAATAATCTTAAATACCAAAAATGCCCCTACATAAACTCCAAAAAAAATTTCTACATAAAATTTATTAAAAATTGAGCCAATTAATTTTTTTTTACATATTAAAATTTGAGTTGATTAAAATTTATTTTTCTATATATTAAAATTTGAGTCGATTAAAATTCGATTCAAACTGATTAAATTTTATTTTTTACGTATTAAAATTCGAGTCGATTTGATCTCTACCTAAGTTGTTAGTTCTGATTAAAATTCACTTTTGAGTCAATTAAAATTTATATTTTTTTACTTATTAAAATTCAAGTCAATTAAAATTCAATTTATTAAAATTTGAGTCAATTAAAAATTATATTTTGTATGTATTAAAATTTAGACTGATTAAAATTCAATGGAAGTTGATTAAAATTTGATTTGAGTAGATTAAAAATAATTTTAAATTAGCTCAAATAAAATTTTAATCGACTCAAATTTTAATACTTAAAAAATATAATTTTTAATTGACTCGAATTTTAATACGTAAAAAAATAAATTTTAATTAGTTTAAATTGAATTTTAATCGGCTCGAATTTTAATTCATAAAAAAATTAAAAATAGAGGAGGTCTCATTGAAGATATGATTATTTAGAGGGGCTGTGGATGAAGTTTGTCCTCAAATATATCATGGTTAATTTAATAAAATTACATTATAGTTAATATTTTTAATCTGATAGGGATGTCAGTGAGGATTCAGAAAATAGGTGGAGTGCCCTTAAAAATATGGTAAACTAGAAGATGTGTAGTTGAAATTTTCCAAAATTTTAATTTCAAAAATAAAAAAAATGACATTTTGCATCGTAAATATTGGGTGAAACGGTTATACTATGTTAGAATTGCTGACATAGTGTAACCATCCAACAAGAAAAGAATAAAAAGAGTAACATAGAACACACTTCTTATCAGGTGATTATATATAAAATGGCTAGGTAGTTATGAGTTTGTATGAGATCATTGACTGATTTGTCTACATACTAGGAGTAATTCGTGCCTGAAAATACGGTGCAATATAAATAGTTTTGATTGAGATATTGATGATCGTTGGATAAATCTATTTGAGACTGTCTAATTGACTTATTGAAGCCTGTCATGTTTTACATTATAGACTATAGATGAATAATTCTATTTAAAACTAAAAAATTGACATAATTTACTGACATAATGATGTAATTTCGGTGAAACCATTGTATCAACGCTGAATTTTAATGTTTAATGGATCTCGCAGTTAATCTAAATATCTTAGTGAATTAAGTCAACGTATTAAGTCAACAAATTAAATCCTAATAGCGTTACTCTAATTAAAGAAAGTATAACGACATTGCTGATAAAGTATAACATTTACGACCAATATTTTTTCTCTAAATTCCTCTAAAAATTGATCTAATCAATATTTTTTCTCTAAATTCCTCTAAAATTGATCTAATGGCTTCTGTCCAAATTTTAAATTTCTGCCCAAATTTCCTCTGTGACAGCAGCCCTAACTCTCTCTCTTGGGGCAGTTCCGGTGACATCAGGCAGATCGGCGATTTTTCCTGATACGATCAAATCCGCCGGTATATCCCAAATTTTTTGAGATCAAGCAGGAACTCGCAGATTCGAAGTTTTATATATGATTTTTCGATCAAATGTGATTTGTATGAATCCTTGAAATTTCAGTACAGTTATATTCAACCATTCATTCTTTGGTCTATACGATTTATATGGGATTTGTGGTCGCTCTCTCTCAGATTTTTTGTGGTTCCTCCGGCGATTTTTTTGTGGTTTCTTTGGTTTCCTCCGGCGATTTACTCGCAGATCCGAATTTTATGTTATATACTTTGAGCAGTTTCTATCTCTCTCTTCTACCTCTTTCTCTGTCCCAAGCCCCCACCATCGAAACTCACTCTACCCCAGTCACGCCACACACACACACTTCATACACACATACGCTCTTCCAACACACACACACACACACACACACACACACACTGCCACATAAAAAAAATAATGTATTTTGATTTTTTTTTGAATTGGTTTCTTTGATTAATTGTTATAATTTGCGGACACCTTCACACACATAAGCACACACTGCCACATAAAGAATTTATAGTTTTTGATTTTTTTTTTTTGAATTGGTTTCTTTGATTAATTGTTATAATTTGTGGTTGGTTTTGGGTGCGAATAATTAGATGGAATATGTTTGTGATTTGTTTTGGGTGTGAATATGTATGATGTAATATATGTTTGTTGTTGGTTTTGGTTGGCTTTGATTAATATGCTTGTGGTTGGTTTTGGTTTTGGGTGTCATGGCTCATCTATTCCTTCCAGCACTCCACAGTGGCATATAATCTGTGGTTTTTTTTTGTTTTGATTAATATGTTTGTGGTTGGTGTTGTTTGCTTAAGATTTGAACCTGCATTTTCCAGTTTTGGCAAGTTAATATACCGTGAGCAATCAATTGGATTTAGTTAGGTTATGACTTTCTTGTTTTGATATTATGTTCTTTTATTTTTTTTCATTTGTGGTTTGGGTTACGATATATATTTATATTATTTGGATTGAATTCTTTATGATAAATTTTAGTTAGTGAAACCCAAAAATTAGTATGAAAGATTGGTACTTTTACTGGAAAATTAAATTATGGGTCGTAGTTAGCGATAAAGAAGAAATACTTTTCTAATTGTTGGATCACTGCTGAGTTAAATTAGGTTTGGTTTGATTGGATTGAGATGAAAAATTAGAGAAAAGGAAATGAAGGAATCTGATTTGTTTGAAATTGTAAAATTTAAGAAAACGAAGAAAAAATAAATTATTGATTTGAAATATTTATATTGCACAAATAGTTTTTATGTTACACCAATGCCTTCAGGCACGAGCAATTACTACAGTTATATATATTGTATAGCATTGGGGAATTTTTTATTTGAGATTTGATAATAGGTTTTTTTTTGTGTGTGTGTCTATATATATATATATATATATATATATGGGGGCTAAATGATGTCGATTACTTGGTAATTTTCCTCATTACCATGATGACAAGAGGCAATTGACTGTAGTTTGAATTATTTGAATTTAACATTTGAGTCTTTTATTTTTTGGCTATAATTTTTGTAGTATGAGATATACAAGTAGTATTCTAGATTTTGTATTTTAAGATAATGTCTTTGTTGTTAATATGATTTAAGCTTCTCCTATGCATTGGGAATCATTATGTGCTACAAAAATGACTTTTTTTTCCCCTCTAAACTAGAAACAATAACTACTTCATCGCAGCGTAAGCATTTAAAATGGAGCATGGTTGGATTAATGGCTAAACCTTTTTTGTTTAGAGGGAATTTTCAGTGCCACTTGTCGGTCCATGCTAGCCCTATATCCCCCCCATTCACGATTTTGCACGATGGGATGGGGGATTGACAATTGTTTGGAGAGTGGAGTAGGTGTACACGAGGTGAAGTTAAGAAAACTATTAACATAAAGTTGAAGATGATATTTGAGCCCCTTGTTAGTAGTTAAATTATAATTATAAATCAACGTAGTATACAAGCACGTGTACACTTAGTCACATAATTCGTCTAAACACCTTATGCTCTGAACTTCACGCCCCAATTTGTGCTCGGGTGTGAATTCTCCGTGAATTCGCGGACTCGATTTTTTAATTCGCAAATTCGATTAATTGGTGCTCTTACTTATATGCTTATTTATTATTGCTCAAATTTTTATTTGGGAAGTATTGACTTATACCTAAAGATAAATATCAAACTAGAATGATATTTGTAAACTATAATTGTCATTTTAAACCTTATAATTAACATATATTTAAAAATTAAATAGTTTGTCACAGTTGTGAAAGAATTTTTATTTTTTTTAAAAATAGTTTGTCACATAGCTATGAATAAAATTTAATTTTTATTAACTTTTATGGGTGAACACGTGTCTGCACTCCTCTTAAATTTTTTAAATTTTATTGTTTTTGCACTCCTACTCTCACTTTTGCCCCCACTTTATGTGATCTAGTAGGTGCAAATTTATATGTCCTTTTTTTTCCCCTTGTTATTATGGTCGGGATGTCTGGATCCATCTCTAATTTCATCGTTTCACAGTTACTCATGAAGTTGGGCTGGCCGGCTGGTTGAGCTTGCATACTCTAAAAAGGGAAATCGACCTCAATACTACATTTGATCCATCAATTGTATGCTATTTTAGGCAGCAGGAGGGACAAAAATATTTCAGTTTCTCCCCCATTGAGGAAGAGAGAGAGAGAGGATGATACTGTTACAGTCTCCCTCGAGATACCTTTTACAGATCTTGTCCAATCGAGTTCAGAAGTAAGCTATATGTTGCCTTTTTCTTTCTTCTTCGTCTTCTTCAAGATAGTATAACTGTTCTGCCTGCTTGATTTATCTATATTTGCCTATTTTTTTCATTTTCTTTGTAGAGGATTATTCGTCTGTGATCTCCAAAAAATGTGTCATAAATGTTTTTTCCTTGAGATTATCTGTTACAAGGGGTAAAGCCACCATTGGACTAGTGCCCACCCTTAATTTTTTTTTTTAATATTAAATATGTATTTTTTTTTTTAAAAAAACTTAAACATATTTAATTGTGTCCACCCTAGCTATGTGATCTTGTGTGATATCGATAAGGATATATTTAATTATGCCCACTTCTACCTATATGATTGTTAATTTTTAAGCAATGTTATTGTGATCTAATTTAAGGACCTCATGCATTGTGACATTAAACTTAACAGTAAGTACCAATATTTAATAAACTCCACTATCCATCCAATGACCACAAGCCATTGGTTCTCCACCGATTAAATTCTTGCGCAACTAACATTATTCTTAACTTTTAGACACGTTTCAGATATGTTCGAATCAATTTTAGACATATTAGGGTTATTTTTTAATTGTAGGAGAATTTTGTTATTGTATATAGATGAGTGTCATTATGTAATAAACTATAAGCTTATAAATGAAAATTTGTTGCTATGATTTTGTATGTGGAGAAAATTATTTGTTGATGACATTGATTTGTAACAATTTCAAAAGATAAAAACTCATAAAGTTCAATCGTAAATGATAATAATTAACCTCATTCTTGGTAAGTTATAATTAATCTTTTCAATTTTTTGTTTGTACATGCTATGTATATCAATTTTTAACCTTTTATATTTACAGAACTTTTAAGTATTAAATATGAACTTTTGCCCATAAATTGGAAAAAAAATTATAACTTCTTAATGTGCCCACCTTACAACAATTTCCTAGCTCAGCCCCATGTCATGTTACTACTTAGCTGAATTGATTAATTTTTTGCCGCACTAATATTGTTTGTATAGAGTTACTGTAGAAGTTCTTTTTAGCCTTCAAATTTACACTGAAATTTGAGTAAAACTTGAGCGAAAAAAAAAGCCGTAATGAACAAACTCATAATCTTCTAAGAAATTCCCATGTTCTCCCAAGAATCCCTTTCTTTCATTTTTTTTCATCCTATTTTTTTTCTCATATCTTTTCTCTACTTTTTTCACTCTAGATCCTCTTTTCATTTTAATTATCCCTTTACTCTCATATGCCTTTACCCCTCAATAGGGCCTTCTACCTTTCACCCGTGCCTTTAATTTTATCCTAGCCTTACAATTAGATTAAAGGAGTTCAACATCAGATTGTTGGAATGCGACAGGATGAAGATGAATCTTATTGGTTTGATTTTCTTTTTTATAATGGTAGGGGCTGCATTTTTTGGAAAAAAAAGATAACGAAAATAGGCAGACGTTACTCAAGAATCGACGTCTTCCTTTTTCCACAAATTAAAGTTTAGCCAAGATTTCCTATTAAATGAGCCTATATTGTTCATTATTTTTGTCTTGTTATTTTTTATATTCTTTTCAAAATCCAATCTTACCTGGGCAAAATAATCCTAGCGATGAATGATTTGACTTTCAACGTAGTCATGTTTTTTGAACTTGTCACTATGTTCTATAGAGATTGGAAAATAATAAAAATAGGGATAGAGTAGAGAGATATGTAGAGAAGGGTGAAATATGATGCTCAATACGCGCATATCTTGCATATTTTTTCTTTACTAAATTCTTCTATGTAAGGGAGTGATAAACATTTTCAAATTAGTTATTAGTACACATAATACATTTATTAAGGACCATTCAAGCCTTCAATTAAACCTTCTGTGTGTGGAGTTTTTTGTGGTAAACTTGTTCCGCATGGCATTGAGTTTATTCTATAGTTGGTTATATGCCTGATGTAAATTCCTAGCGATTCATGCCAAATCATCTGTAGGCTAGCTAGGCTACTTTTTCCATGAGAGGGGCCTGCTATGAAATGCGGCCATCAACACTTGGTGGGTAAAAGTCCCCATTAATTGCTATAGGGAACTAAACTTGTCTCTAGTTGTTTGGGTCTCCTTCAACAGCGAACTGAGATTACAAATTTGAGTTCGGTGTGGTGAAAGGGATAATATTTTATGAAGCAGGTGGTTTCAAGGCATCTTTGGTCTTGATGTATAGAGCTCTATCGGTATTAGTGAAATAATATTAGACACTTTAGGATGATTGTCGTTGCACACATACGTTGTACGTGAACCATTTTGAGTTATATTTTCAATGTTTATTATTTATGTTTTATCCATATTATCTCTATATCAGTTGTTATATATTACAATATATCTTGCCTAACTAATATACATCACTACTTTTTCTTGACTATTAAAGACCTGAAGCTAAAACAATAGGAAGTCCAAAAGGCCACATGTGCAGAACCGTGACTTAGCATTGTTAATCACATACAATGTGCCAGTAAGTAATATCAGAATACCAGATTATGTTCCAAAGGATATTTATTAACATAATTCAATTATGTACATCGTGCAATTAATTATCCATATCTGGATAAAGCTACAAACTTGCATGCAACTAATAAATAGATATGTTTGTAGAAATTTATGGAATATCAAGAGTTCAAAAGGATTTTAAAGTCAAACAGTCGAATAGGAGGGCTAGAATTTGTGTTCTAATAGGATACTGAAGGAATATGGAAGTTACAAAATAATGAAGGACAAACTTGAGAAAAACGGTAAGACCAAAAAAACATGTTAGGATATAATTAGCTATAACATGGATTAAGGACAAAATAGTAAACCAAAAGTTTTCTCATTCTGATGACACTGAGTTATAATATGAATTATTGCACTTTGTGGCTAGAAGTTCTGGGTTTTAATTATGGGGGGTATTCATTTGGTTAACCATTAGATGCCATTAACTATCCATCCGAGTGGGAGCATCAGGAAGCAGTACCTAAGTTGATCAGTTTGTTTTTGGGAGTATGTTGCTGGGGAATGATGAGAAGATTGGCTCGTAGCTACACAAATATTTTGTTGAATGGTAGAACTATTTTTTATTGTAGGAAATATGTTTTGGAAGCAACTTGCATGATAGTAATCTCGAGGCTCATTATAGTTTACTGGTTCTATATTAAAACCGTCACTATTCTTTTTGTTGAGTCGTCTTTTGAAATAATAGAGGATGATTGCCTTGCCAAAGATCTTTTCCTTCATCATTTACTATACAAGTTTTTGCGGAAGTTCTTATGCATTCTATATTATGTCTTAGATAAAATCAATGACATTGATGTCATTTACATATTCGAAAAGGGATAGACGACATCCTTACCCTTATCACCCCGTTGCTTTTTATAATTGATGAGTTAGTGAGAGATGATTAGAAACAATTTAATTGTGATTTGCTATGTTGACGTGATTTGCGATTTGAATTTTGTGTTCTGTAAAGTGTGGCTCCTATATTTTTTCCTTTCACATGTGTGGCTCCTATATTAAATTTGGTAATTCAAGTTTATTTCTCATCTCTATCTCTTCATGAGGCAAACTGGATTTGTCAAATGAGCTCAATGTATGTAAATTACATAGGCAGAGAGGACCAACTACCATTGGATGAACTGATCAATGCAAGTTGGAGATAATTTGTGTTGTGTTCTTCATGCTCAAATTATATACAAAGTACTACCAAATATGGACCCTTAAATGTTGCATTAGAAATGATACTTGCTCTGCTTTTAAGATTGCATTGTGTTAATTGTTAAGAATCCATATATGCTACATAAGCGTAACCCCATTGTTTAAGTGTTTTGGATTTGTTTAAATGTTTTGGATAGTGCATATCTTTATATGCTCTCAATTACAATAGTAAGCCACCTGCTAAGTGAGATTGATTTAGATTGCATGGTTTACCATCTCCTTGATCATACACTCTTTTACATTGGGGGTCACTTCTTTTAAGTATTTTGTGTTTAATGGTTGAATCCAATATCTTGGAATTTCACTATAAATAAATTATTGGTGTTGGTTTCGCCTATATATAATTTGTATGGTTGAACATTTATCATCCACGTTCCCACTCATTGTAGCCATAACATTTGATCACTTGGCCAAGTAATGGACCTATCTTGTTCATAGTTCAAGGTTGCAGTGTCAGCCATCGACTCAAAAGGCACTACCAGCCGTTGTGTCGTGGAATGATATGGGACATTAGTCCCGATATACAGATAGAAGAAAAGTCAAACATGACTTGATATTAAGATCATATCGTGGTATTGCGGAACGATATCAACCGTTTCGATGATAATGACTCGGATGACTTGAGTTAACTCGGATAAGTCTCTAACTACTTGGCTGAGTTGATTGTGAGACTCGTGATTTATACGAAACGAGAAACATAATCGAAACGGAAGGTGTCAGATACGACTCGAACGAGTTGTGTTGGGACTGACAGATACTTTGAGCCTGATCCTGGTATTTCAAGCTACAAACTCATGAATCTTTACCTTAGTACTCCTCCCCCTCACCCTCGAAAGGAGAAAGAATAGTTGGCTTCATGCAAGTCATTTGGCTGCGTCAAAGTGAAATTATCCAAAGTAGATATGATTAAAGTATTAAGCTGACAAATAAAAACAAAAAATGGAAAGAAAAATAATGTATGACAGTCCGAGTTGAAATAGTGTGGCATGCCGATTTACGTTGATGGTTGAAAGTATCATTCTTTGGAATTTCTTGGTTCTTTGGATAGGGTGTTGAGGAAAGGATTTGAAGCATTTAAGACTTGGAGTTTTTATCATACAACTCTTGTGAGTTTTTTTTTGTGCACTGTTTGGTTCTAGCTCATAAAAGGACGATGCAAACTATTCATACTTTAGTGAGGCATTGTATCAAGCAGTTTTTTTGACCCAAAAAATTATTGTTTTCTGATTACCACATTTTTCTTGATGAACAAAGAGATGAAGAGATAGAAAAACAATGAGAGAGAGAGACACATCAAGTATACAAAGAGGGGAGGTAGAACATTAAAACAGGAAGCTAACCTTCGAGTGCTCGATAGAAACATAGAGAAAATTGAGACGGTTCATAGAGAGAGGAAGAGGCTAATATTAGGAAAGATAAAAGTTGGGGATAGATAGAAGCATGGGGGCTGGGGAGAGAACAAGAAGATTTAGGAGAGGTGGAACTTTTAGTGGACAGAGTGAAGATAAGACATGTAAAGATTATGGTGAGAGAAACTAACAAAAAACTTCATGGGATTTCTGACAGAACCGGCTTATATTTGAGGGAGGTGCCTATCTCCCTCTGTCTCTCTCTCTCTCTCTTATATATTTGTGTGTGTAGATATATAGCAAAGGCAGGTAGACTTGCTTTTGTACAGAGGAGGTTGCCCAAACTCCAGATTGTCTTGCCCCTTGAAAGTTGACCAACATAACATGCCAACCTTATAGTACTACTTTCTTGCGTGCTACCACATGGCATTATTGACCAAACAATGGCCAAAACATATCAAAATCTTTGGATGCATATGGCAATGCACAATCACCAAGGTTTTGCATTGCAATATCTGTTTCTTAACCTTTGAAAGATGAAAGGTGGAAGATTAGAGGACTAAAGCCCAAAAATGCTATTAAAATGTACAAGGTCTACGAGAAGGATTCTTTAAGAGAAAGATGTAGAAGCAAATCCAAAAAAAAAGAGAAAGATGTAGAAGAGGAAGACATAGAGAGCCTTTGGAAAATTTGTAGATCGCTAATTGTTTTATATATATGGTTCATGGCCATTATGTCATATACTACATTGGGTTAAAACAATAAAACACAAGATGAGAAAGTTTTGGTACCTTGTGGACATGAGTTTACCTGCAAAGAGTTGTTTGACCTTATTTTTATAATTTATATACATATTTGTTGGCTCTTCAATTCCACTCTCGTGTCTTGTGTGGATGGATGTTGGCCTAAAGCATATACAACCAATCAATTACTTAGCAATCTTTAACATAGGTAGTGCTGATTTTTTGTTTCCAAGCATTTTGATTCTCAAAACATCTTTTGCAATTTCTTCTGTATGCTCGAAATGTATCCCTTTTGAGGTGACTAAAGTAAGACTCTGAATTGAAATCCGATTATAGTTTTTTGAGTTATGGATTTATATTTCTTTTTTTGATGAAATCCTTCCACCAAAATTGTATGATGATTAAAGTCATCAGCTTGGTTGATTTATGACTAAATCACTATGCTTTTGGGTAGAAGGTATTTTGTTTTGTAACTTTTTTAGGATATAATTACGAATAATGCCTCCATTTGCCTTTTCGTTCCTATTGATTGCTTGTCTCATGTTTAGCTATACCTAGTGGTTGTAATTTGGGTTTTTGGTTTACTATTTTATTCTTAATTGAGAAGCATAGACCACTCTTCGAGGCTATGTATAACTGTGGCACGAACATCTCGGATGCGTGTGGCTACGTTTAGGATGCTTTATGAACCCGTTTAAGCACATGTTGCATTTTTTAGTTTGGAAGAAATTTGGGGTCAAATATGAAGGATGAAAAAAACCTTTGTGTGTGGATAAAAATTAAATTAGAAAAAGAAGGAAAGGAGAAGCTACCATCTTACAACCATGAGATCTGAAATAATAAAGTACTCTTTTTGGATAGGGAACGAAATTCTTGTATTAATAAAAATTGAAAAGTACATCAACAATGGTTGGATAAGAAATCCCACCAAAAATTAGAAAATTACAAAGCAGAAAAAGAGCTAGAACACATAATAGGCCTATAAATCACATGAAGCTCTACATCCAGCTAAAATAGCAAAAAATTGAGTTCCTTTGAAGGCCTTTGAAACCAAATCGAGAATTGACGTTAGAAATGAATACAATCCCATAATCCTTCCAATCGCTCGTTACTATCTCCAAAATTATTGCATTCCGAGCCTGCCATATAACCCAACAAGTAGAAATTAATGCACAATCCTAAAGAGTGATGCCTTTATCAAGCCTCCCAAACTATTCAAATTTTCAACAAACAAGGAAGTGGGTGACTCGAGAATCACCCAAACTCAAACACACCAAGCTAAACAATTTATACCGGACAAGGCAATAAGGCGTAAAACGAAATGATCAATTCTTTTAAAAGCACATTTATGCATCACCCATCATTAGGGGGAAAGATAAGAACGTGGTCTTCTCTTTTGAAGTATATCATTAGTGATAATTTTACCATGTGCAACAGTCCATGCAAAATTTGCACTTTAATGGGTACTTTAGCCTTCCATTCATCAAAGCCGTGACAAAGATAGGACAAGAAGATTAATTCACCAAGGAATCAAAGAAGGATTTATTAGAAAAGACACCCGAAGACTCAAAAAGCCCATCTTCATTTGTCATATGAATCTTGATTCAATAACCTTTTGATAAGTATAGAAAAAAGTGATATCATATCCCCAATGACTCTATCATCCAAAAATAGGAAGAGGCAAAGATAGAGAGGAAACTAGAAGTTTTATTTCCCACAATACTGACATCTGGCAATCCCTATCCAGTGAGAGTCAATGAAATTCCCACCATGCTGAAAATTCATTTGTTTTGATTAAAGTTTTTACTTTGTTGTTGTCTAGTAGCAATGTTGTGAAGTTAAGTAATGTATGAAGCTTTGAATGATAGATTGACATTACACATGATAATGATTTTTGAGTTTTTTGATGTGTGATTTGATTTAAATACTGTTAATATTCTGTTAATTTTCACACACACACACATAAATATATGTAAATCTATACATATATATTAATTAATGTACTTGCCGTGTCTGTATCTGTACCATTGTTTCTGATTAAAGTTTTTACTTTGTTGCGATGTCTTGTAACAATGTTGTGAAGTTAAGTAATGTATAAAGCTTTGAATGATAGATTGACAATATTGTAAATATTCTTTTGTGATCAATACCTATATATATATATATATACACACATGTGCAAATCTATACATATATGTTTATTAATGTCCTTGTCGTGTCTGTCTGTGCCATTGTTTCTTCAAGAAATCTTGTGTCCACGCCTCAACTAAAAAATATCCTCAAGAAGGACGTACGGACTGATCATGGCACTGCAGGGGTCATCAATCACTGCCTGCTTTAGGTCCTCAAAAGCTTTGTATTATGCTGATTGCATTTTCCTTCAGACCAACCACTGCCAAGGCTGCATAAGCACACAAGCAATAACTGAAGAATCGTTTGTTACTTGAATGACCTGTTACCTGTCAAAGTATGCTGATGATTTTCCTGTTTACTTACAGTCTTGAGAAAGGAGTCGAACTTGATTGCCACTGGGTGGAATTTGATGATGTTCGTTACCATGTTCAGGTAACCTACAAGTTTTTTCTGTGGAAGGGAGATTCAGATGGTTTTATTGGTAGTTTGGGCTTTTGGTGTCATGCTAGGAAATACGAAAAATAAAATAAAATAAAATAAAACCGATGTATGGTATATGATTCACAAAATATCTTGCAGGCGGCAATGAAGAATCCCCAGCTACTGCTACTATCAGTATCATTACCGACGCCACCGCTAGAAACTGTTTTCTTTGGTGGACTTCCTCTTGGAGCCATAGAAGCTATAAAAGCGGCATATGGTGTGGTTGTACAAATTCTTGATCCTCCAAGAGATGGCTTCAACCTCACAGTGAAACTAAACTTGTCAAAACTTCCCCCAGATGAAGGTTCAAAGAGTTCCTTTTCTAAGGTCATTATGAGCTTGACATGGCTGTGCTGAAACATATAGGATAGGATTAGGTTTATAATCCACAAAAATCATCGATTTTCTTAGACAATTTATAATATCTAATAGAATATCAACAAATCCACAAATGGGCATTGAAGATTGGCATAAGTAGTAATATTATGACGACCAAACAAAAAGATAAAAAAGTTTGAAAGGACAACTACAAAGTATGAGGAGAAAAAGGCAAGCACTTCAATGTTAACACCCCATCCCACACTAGAAAGCAATTTCAATGCTTCTATAAAAAGCATACTTGGGCGAAATGCCATTTGTAGTGCTGTGGATCAGGCAAGCTTTCAAGCGATCCATGGAACTATCTGGTAAAGGGACCAGATCCCCAGTGCCATTATCATGAAGAGCAGAGATGTCTACTTCCATGGCTTTCCTCCAAATCAAATCAAATATGAAGGATCTATAAGTTATCCCTTTTCAATCCAACCGAAAAAAGAAAAGGCATACCTAAGCACCACAAAGACATATTGAAGTGGCCCGACGGACTAAGAAGAAAATTAAAAGATAAGAGAAAAATGTCTGCCACAAATCCCTAAGGTGATGTACCGCATAAACAAAATCCCTAAGGTGGTGGCACTGTCTGTGATCTTTGGTTTTTTTTTGCTTTTATTGTGCTCTCTAAGGGGGCATATGGGTAGTGGCTCTTTTACTCCCTCACCTGCTATTTGAAGCACCGTAGTTTGACTACGAAGAGAATGAAGAGTTGAGCACTGTACCCCCTTTCTTTACTCTATTGTGGGGGATGCCTATGTAGACCATCAAACTTTGTTATTGGCATATCTTCTATTTCTAATATTCCTAACAAAGGCTGAGATATTTAAGCATGGGTACTATGATATGATTGCTGCACCGTTCTTTATAGTTCAGACATTTTATTCTATGCTATATACTCAGTATGCTAAATACCTTGAGTGATATTTCATGTCAGAATTTGATTTTACAAAGATGTATCTCCTATGTAGATGCGAAGTGCCTTATTTGATTGTTAAAGTCCCATTTTCTAGGGTTATGAGTACATCACAGACTCTCCAAAATTTCACTACTAAGTTTTGGTTGTGTTTTTTTGAGATGTGTTCATGTTGCTACTCTGATGTTGCGACTTGTTAATATTATGCAGAATACAAACATACTCTTCTGGTAAAGATTGCATCTGTGAGGGAAGTGGTACTGGGTGCCCCATTGAGGGTAGTTCTGAAACGTCTTGCTTCAAGGACTGTTGTTCCGGATGTAAATAAGCCTATTGCCCTTGTGCATCGGCCAAAGGAGTCCTTTTTCCTTGTTCCTCAAGTAAAAGTTCTGTTCAAGAGATTACCTTCATTCAAAAACAGAAGTTTTTTAACTTCTAAATATGCTTTAAGCAATTTTTATTTTCCCTTGTGAATTTAATTTCTGCAGGTAGTAGTTCAGCTTTGATTGAAAAAGTTCTATTTCATCTTCTATTTTATAGCTTTCTCTTTCTGCCCATTGTTATTTTTCTTCTTGATAGTGCTTTATTCCACGAAAACCACCCCTCTGCATGCAAGGTTAAGGCTGCATATATTTGACCATCCCAGATTCTGGTTTGTAGCAATCGTGTATTGGGTTGCGCTTTTTATTTTTTTTCTTCCCTTTTCTTTTGAATTGCATAGTACGTTGTATATTTCTGTCTCAAGTTTTTTGTGGGGCTTGTGTCTCCTCATTGTAGTTATGTTAATTGAAATAGAGAGGGGAGGAGCCTTCTTGAATGCTGGCTGAGTAACATACTGCAATTACTCTTGGCAGGCAGAAAAGGTGACCGTGGTGTTTCCTATGAGATTCAAGCATTCCGTAGATACTGTTCTTGCGACTTCTTTCCTACAGGTACTCAGAGCATAATATCAAAAAAATATATTAACCTAGTGCCTTAGATTGACTGTATAATTTTCTCGGTTACTTTGTAGAACTACCCCCGCAGGCGCAAAACAAAAACAAAAAAATTGCAACCTACACCCCAACCCCACCGGTTGAACATGTTAAGATTCATGTTCGTTTGATGTTCTCGTAATCGTAACATTACAAGATGGGGCACTCGTATGCATGTGCATATAATTGTCTGCTCTCCTAATTTAGGAAATGGGGATGGACTGAATGATCATACTGTCCACTCTTTTTTGCCATTTTTATAAATAATATGTAATATTGCTTGTGCAACATGGATATGATTTCTGAATGCTCATGATTGAGGAATATAAAAAAATTTATTTTAAGGAATTTTTGCGGTAGTGAGCCAATTTCTCCCCCTGTGGACAATTTCTTTGATTTGTGGGTAATAGGCATACCTGTTGACTGTCAGGTACCCAAACTTTTTGTTTGATGCCTAACATGTAAACGTATATTATCTTCTCTATGCACAAATTTCCTAGTATGCAAATTTGGGTGATTTTTTTTTTTGAAATTTTACATTTGGGTTATGATTTAGGAATTTGTGGAAGCAAGGTGTACAACTGGACTTAGCAATGCCCCTCCTTGTTTATGGTCACTTTCTTCTCCTTCGGAACTGGAGGGGGCTCCCGTGGAAGCTTTGTCTGTAAACGCTGGGTTTGTTAGTTTTGGTAATAGAAGAAAATTTTATAGTTTATGTTAATTGTTAATTTTTTCTTCTCACTATAATTACTTAATACTTATTTTCAATGCAGTTATTTTCCCACGTCATGTAGAAGGCAAAAAGCTGGACAGAACTGTCTGGAGTTTATTGACATTTCATGCATATGTGAGTTACCATGTTAAGGTGAGATTTTTCTGCCGCTAGATTTTTTTATTCCTATGTTTGGACCTTGGGACAGGGAGCATTCAAATCATCAAACTGATGCCTTTTGGATTTGAGGCTTCCACAGGGAACAAACATGGAGTGTTAACTTTTCCTTATTTAGTGGTTTAAGTCTCTTTATTATGCAAAAATGATGTTATTTATTAGAATTTGCAACATCAAGTTTAAACTATGGACTAATGGTCTGATTACGCTGAAGGTAAAGTGGAAGACCACTAGATACTGAGTTGTGAAGCTTGAGAAAGGATGTTATTCCTTGAACTTAATTGAGGGTGTGCCCTTACATGGAGCAGTTTGGAGTGAAATGAGCCCTAGAGGGGTAGGTGGTGTGAATAGGACTACTGGAATTTCTTGTGAATACTGAACTTCAGTTCGAGTGTTTCTGGTCACTTTTCTCCTGATTCTCAATCAGGGGTATTTTGGTCATTCTACAGCATTTCACTCACTGTTGTGTATGCTCAGTATCATTGTAAATGTGCGGATTAATTACACAAATATCAAAGATTAACTCTTTTAAACTCAATTACCGTGGGGCTAAGTGACAAGGATCAGTTTGCTCAATTGAGGAGAATGATCAATTACTGAGAATAGTAACTCTCCCTGATTGCTAGCTACTTGTCTGTTATCGATGTTTGCTAATTCAACTCAATAGTTCACTATACAGTTCTATTTGTGTCCGGATACATGCTCATCAACATTAAATATCAAATATGGAATCAAACAAAGCATAAAGACTTGTTCAATTGCAGTTCGTATTTCCATTACGTGAAAATCTAATATTGTATGAAATTTACATACAGGATCAATATAGACAATAGTAAAGCGTGCTATAATCCAAATATTTAATCAAAGAACATGAACACACAATGTGTAGTGGTTTGGCCCACCTGCCACCTCAAGCTACATCCACTCATCCACCTCCTGGGTGAGTCACTCCACTATATGTGATCATAAGCCAATTCCAACAAGTTTGTACAACTTAACCAATCTACTAGTCCACAGAAGAAAGTCCTTGCAAGGCCCTTACAAAGGATTTGGTTCAGGTTTCCTAGGCTAATCGATAACCTAACCAAGAAGCTACTTTATCTAGAACTTTTAGATGTTTTCTATGATCCACCAGCCAACTTAACTATGTCCTGACAACGGACCTACCTAGGGTTTGTTGATGGTTTTCTATGGCTCACCAACAAGCGGCTAGTCCACTATCTTAGTCTCAATCTGACGCGATACACTTAGATGGTGTTTGATAAAGCTATAAGCTGACACTGAAAACTGAATACTAAATTTTAATTGTTGAATGCTAAATTTTTTAATTCGCAAATTGTTTGGTATTAACTGAAGTTTAAGTATTGAATTTAATCAAACTGTTTCACAAATATAAGGAGTTGAAGTCTGAAAATTATTATTGCCCTTCTCTTTAATCATCTCTGCACAACTGCCTTATTCCTATCAGCACTATCATAATGGTGGTGGCTGCGGCGGTGTTGGTGGTGGCGGTGACACAATGGTAGTGGTGGCGACAACGATGGTGATGATAATGGTGGCGGTGGCACAATGGTAGTAGTGGTGACAACACTGTGGTGGCAGCGACGGCGACGGCGACGGCGACATAATAGTAATGGCGATGGTGGCAATGGCAGTAGCACAATAGTGGTGATAGTGACCGTGACACAATGGTGGTGGTGGTGATGGCACAATGGTAGTAGTGGTGGTGGTGGCAGCGGTGGCGATGGTGGTGGCGGCGGCGATAACACAATGGTGATGAGGGTATATTTGTCAATTATGAGAAATTAATAAAATCCTTACTGATTAACATTTTCAGCATTAAGTGATAAGAAGGTGGTTTGATACTTAAAATTTTAGCTTATTTTTAAGTTCTTAAAATATTAAGTAGTATGAGTTTTAGGTTATCAAATGAGTTTAATTTATTAAGCGCTTAAAGTATTCAATTTTAAGTCTTAAGTGGTGTTATCAAACAACCCCTTATTGTATAACTTAGAAGCTTCCGTTGGAACTAGGCCTAGTCACCAATAAATGTGCAAGACAAAGAATGTGGTAGTAGAATGAGCACAAAAGGGTATGAAGGACTTTTTTTTTACGTGCTCAATGTTGGATAATTTGATGCTTTAGAAGTATAGGCTTCATTGCTTCTCTTTTTTTTAGCCATTGTTTCTCCTGGATGGAAGGTTAAAGTAGGAAATCCAATTTTTTTTCTCTCCTAGTGCATGTGGAAGTCTCTATGTGGGAGAGAAAACACTAAACCATCAAACTCATCTGAAGAAGATGAGTGGATATTTTTTGAGGCTGAGTAACAATTAGTTTAATGGCTAGTTTTATTTTGTAGAAACAGAGACTTGCCAGTTGACTACAGCTGGTCGAGTGCAAGTTGATATACTTGTTTTTCTACTATTCACTCTAACCAAGTCCATTTTGTGGTGTAGTGTCTCGGGAAATGTGTCTATGCCTAATTTGTGTCCTCATTATACTACGAAACTATCCCTAAGATCCTGGAATATTCAATGTTGATGTAGTCCACTTTATGAAGCTCAATCGACTGCATGACACTTTGAATCCTTCGATACTTAGCGAGGTTTGTCCTTGGCTTTTCAACTACTTGACAACACTAGAGCTAAATACAAGTCATGAAATTGCCATCTCCCCCTCAGTCCGACTCTGTTGCTTCAGTCCAAGCAAATATCTGTGTGAAGGATTACCATGAATCCAACTCAGTCTGCAAACACACATGCAACAAAGATAAGTACCAAATGAAACAAAATAGATAAGTAACTTAGTCCCCATAGCATAAAAGCACATCAAATATACAATGTACACATGGATGATAAGTTCAAAAAATCCAATGAAGGAATCAAGGACCATGTGGTGTATGAAGGTGATGCAAGTAGTATGAATATATATGCTAAATGCATTTCATGCAACACATCAATGTATGCCAGCAGTAAAGAGATATTTATGATAACGGTTTACACTTGCTATCTTGTCATCAGTGGTTTACACAAAGATGTCTAAGTCTGATACCAATTTATTAAATTGATACCACATTGAAGTGCAAAGCCAATTACCTTCCTAAGGTTCCAAATCCACCTATGTGTGGGTAG
Source organism: Ilex asprella (assembly GCA_023539305.1). Taxonomy (NCBI): domain Eukaryota; kingdom Viridiplantae; phylum Streptophyta; class Magnoliopsida; order Aquifoliales; family Aquifoliaceae; genus Ilex; species Ilex asprella. The sequence continues at coordinate 15,114,968 of CM042199.1, read as the reverse complement.
GATATTGAAGGGCATCCATGATGTGTTTACTGATTATGCATCGTAAGCATCATGGGGTGTATTGACTAAGTGTGCTAAAAATAAGCAAATGAAAACAAAAACTTGGATTTAAATATGAAAAATCTAAAATATTAAAACATAAGACTTCAAAAATAAATTTAGTTCTAGGCACGTAAGCCCAAGAGTTTGACAGACAAATGAGATGCAATATAAAAAATATACCAATTGACTGAAAAATAAATGCTAGACTGAATGGTTGGAGAAGACGGAAAGTAAGGCATGTAGGATGTCAACTAGTCGGATCTTAACTCAAGTACTCTCTCTTTGAGCGCATAGCTCATATGTGTTTCTCACAAGAATCGAAATATCGTTTCGAAGTAGCGTTTTGGTCAGCTAAAAAACGGAAACGTTTCGGAAACGCAGAAAAAATATGAAAACACGTGAAAACATATAGAAATACAAATACAATTCATTTATTTATAAAGATAAGCTAAATAATTGATTAATTTAACATATTTATTCGGTTAACATCTATTTATATAAGAATAAATTTAAATTGGAGGGAAAAAAAAGTTTGACATGAGGCGGAAATCATTTAAATTAGAATATTATCCAATTAATAATACAATTTTATTATAATACTAATTTACTAATTAAGAATACTAAGTGAAGCATATTATTGTAATACTAATTTGTGCGGCATATTATTATAATACTAATTTATTAATTTAAATTGTGTCTTCAAATTAATAAATAATATTATTTTATTAATATTAAAATCATTGTGTACACAATGATTAAAACACATAAATACTTAATTCTAGATATTTAAAAAATAAGTTATAATTAATAAAGTGACTTACAAGTATTTAATATGTCAATTTAACAAATAATAACAACATAAAAGAATAATTATAAAAATAAAAATTAAATTAATGGTAGTTATGTATAGTTAAAAGTAAAAAATTATAATGCAGTGGGGTATTAAATGTAATTGTTCATACTTATAACAAAAAAAATATATAAAAGACAACACAGTCGTGTTTCGACCTGTGTTGTCTGACGTTTTAACACGACATTTTGATCCTTGGCTTTTCATGCCCTCTCAATTAAACTGGAGTCCTAAAGCAATCTCTTTGTTGACTGAGAAGAGATTACAAGCTCCTATAAACTTCCTAAGGTGGTCAACCTTCAGTCATCCAAGGAAACTAAGCATTGATATCCACGTGAGTGTTGGTAATGATCTCACCGCTGCTCACTTCATTATCTTTAACAGATGGTGGATAGCCAACTTGGAAGTTCGTTGACTGGATTGTCACTCTGAATCTTGAGTAGTGCACTTAACATTTATTTACTTCTCTCATGCCTTTAAGGCAGGTCCCTATGCGGAAGTACCCAATCATTCTATTACTTTCTACACTCTCATGTCTTAGTTGCACTGAATCTAAAGTGGCCATCCTTTGCCACCAAGATTCCTAATCTGCTTTAAGCTAATGAATGCTTTAATAAGATCCATCATCCATATAAAGAAGAGTTTAAGGACTGGACAAAGTACTTCAAGTTTAGCACATTTTGTGGTTTCCTTAATTTTACCTATGTGTTTTAGTCATCAAGGCTTATGATCTCTTCATCCCTTAGTCTGATGGGCCTTTAGAAAAAATTTAGGCCACTTTACTTGGAACACCAAGAGTTTGCAAAGCTCAATTGTGTCTGCTAAGTTGATTTAGTCTTTGAACCTTTTTTTTTCCTTCATAAATTTCTAAAACAAATTAGGCAGGGAAGGGTCTTACACTTAGTTTTATGAATTTGAAACCAAGTTTTCTAGGATGCAGTGTTATGGTTGACCGGCACCATCCAGTCAACTAGGTCTGGTCGTGTGGAGAGTTCCGGTTGGACTTGGAGGAGTTGGTTGCCAGACCTAGTCCATTTTAGCCTTTTGCATTGCTTCTTTGTTCAAGGGCGTTCCAAAGTTTTACTAATTTTTAGTCTTATCCGAGACTCTGGAAACTGAATTGTATATGTAGTAAAGTGATATTCAAGACTTGTTTTGTCACACACAATCCCAGAAAAGAGATAGGGTGTGGGTAACCTTAATTTGTTAACCATTTAATCATAATTAAAATCAAGGTAATTAATCTGTGCAATAATAATCAAGCCATTCACTCAAATAAGAAAACCTGACATTTACATAGCACAACGTTACAACTTATAACATAATTAGGGCACCATACTCCTTAAAATATCTTAACATACTATGTATAATTATGATACATGACAACTTGTACCATTGACGTCAACATCTCTAAGCCAAGTTAGATTGTTCAGTGGATCATCTCCTAATTCTGAGCACTCGAAAATAAATATTGGTTGGGGGGTGAGTAAATCACACGCTCAGTGAGTATATTCGAGACATTAAGAAAGAATACATATCACTGCATATCAATTATAACAAATCTCACATGTGAAAGTTGAAAACCATTATCCGATTATCCAATAACCCCTGGAAGTCTCGATGAGAATTAACGATTACTTGTTTTAGCTTGGGAGTCTCGACAAATACTTCGCTGCCGTTTATGTCCGGATATCTCGGCAATCACATCGCTATACATTATGTCTGGGAGTCTCGACAACCCATAACATCGTGAAAGCACATAATCACCCATAACTAATCTTAAGCTCATACCAAACCAATTCTCAAATCATACCCTACTAAATCACAATCTAGCTATTTACACATAAGTATAGCTATTAAACATTCAGTCACATTTTCAATCAATATGAATCAATATACTCATCTCGGGTTAAATTCCAAACCCAAAATGACTTTCCTTTTGACACCTTAGGTGAGACCGGCATCGACGTTGGCACCTTTGAACCTAAAACATACGTTATCACAAGGCATATGAGTATTCTATCATGTGTAGACATGCATAAATGAGTAATCACACTCGAAACAACACATTCCCAACTCCCCATCTATTTAATTTAATGTACATAAATCCCTAGGTTTAGTGATGTGTTTGTTGGCAAATAAAACAAATTAGGATTGAAGAATGCCTTGGAAAGCTTTAAAGTTGAGTGGTTAATGAATTAAAGGCAATATAACAAAATGATGAAAATACCTTGGTTGTACCAGTACAAGTCGTACCGGTTCTATAGTGATAGAATATACTTGTACCGGTACAATGGTTCATCGCAGACAGAAGGTGGTTGTACCGGTTCATCCTTAAATAGAAGGCCTTTGTACCGGTACAGCACCACTTTGTACTGGTTTATCCCTTCATAGAATGCCGTTGTACTGGTATGACACCATTTTGTACCGGTACAACCCTAGTTTTCACCAGCGACTCAACTTAGTTCCAGATCTTCTTCTAACCGCACCTCTCACACCCCATAACTCACAAATACTTAAACAATAATTTAAACCATTAAACTACATGGAAATTCTTGAACCAATAACAAACCCACTAACTCACCTTTATGAACCAAAAATCAAAACTACAGCTAATTAACAAAGTATAATTTCCTTACCTATAAAAAGTACCCATTCAGTCCAACCCACTGGAATTCCAAAGTGCAAGACCTAGCTAAGCTCCTCTTCTCTCTTGCCTGTATGTATATTTTTCCTCTTCTCTCTCTTTTCTTTCCCTTTTGCTCTTAGAGTTTCTTTCTATTTTTTTCTTTCATAGAAGCTTCACGAATAACTTTAACACACACATGTATATGTATGTCCCGGTACAACACAAATAAGAATTAGTGTGAAGTTAGGAAGGGCGGGTGTCTAAGCTGACTCTCCGAGTTCCCCAAATTCCACTTGGGTCCCCTTTAGTTTTATTTAATAACATACGCACACTTAATATTTCCCACACACATTAATTTACACCCACATTTTGTTGCCATCTAATAAGTCAACCCTTAGGGTTATTTATTTAAAAAGAACCTAACTCCCATAATTTCAATATCTATAATTTAACCCTCATAATTAATATTATAAACACATTAGACCCTATATCATATAAATGTCATGTTATGCATATCTAGGTCTCACATGATTTGCCTAAGCCAAGGTACTATGTATTAGGATTGAGCATCCATGTGGTTTAGATGTCGTCGTGACATTAATTCAACACTAGAGTCACATGACCTTTTGATGGGAATGTGATAATCAAAATTCAAGGCCTTGTACTTGATTGATCCCAAACTTTCAAACCAATACACAATGCTAATCACTTGCATCCACTGTCAGTCTACATTTGATTAAGAACTATTTGTTGCCCCTCTTGTTAGCCTCAAGTTCAGTATGTATGTTTGTCGGTTCCTATTGATAATCATCATTTCATTTCTTTTGAAAAACTCTGGGTAAGATGGAGCGATTAGGAGAATGAGCTCCAATGCTGATGTTTGTTCCATGCTTTTCGACTTAAACATTATGACAACAATCTCACAAAGATTGATTCCTATAAAAGGATTATTATCTGTTTCTTATTGTGTTACTTTACTATTATGTCACTTTCCTATTGTTCTACTTTTCTATTATGAAGTTTTCCTATTATCTTTTACTTTTCTAGTACTATAATTATCTTCAATAACAACCTAATACAAATAAGTGATAGGGTGTTCTTAGCATACACCCCTACACATTATTATTTCATACTTTATTACTTTCTCTCTTCTTCTCCTCTTTCTTTTCCTTACCACTAACATACAATTATTCAAGTTGTAACTTGGTATTAGAGCAAGATATTTGGGTGAGTGCTCGGCCCTCGACAAATGCCTCTCTCGTTCAGGGGTTATAGGCCTACCTAGCACATTTCAAGTTGTAGTTGTTTGTCTATATTCATCGATTAAATTCGTGTTTGTGTGTCTATATTATGGGGTGCCTGAATTCGTGTTCATGTCTCCGATGTCTGATCATTTGTGCGGATTTTTAGTATTTCAGTTTGGTTTTGTGTCGGTTGAGAAGTTTTTGGCCCAATTTGGTGTTGGTTTAGTGATTTTCGACTTAGTTTAATGTTGATTTGGTGGTTTTCATCTCGGATCAGTTCTGGTTTTTTGTTTTGAACCTAGTTATTATCGGTTCAGTGGTTGAAGCCTAGTGTGGTGCTAATTTAGTAGTTTTCATTGCGGTTTAATTCCTGGTGTTGGTTTAATAGTCTTCATCCCATTTTAATTCTGGTTCTATGTTTTCAACCTGGTTTAGTGCCAATTCAGTAGTTTTCGGCTCAGTTTGGTGTTGATTTAGCGGTTTTTATTCCACAATTTAGTGTCAATTCAATGGTTTTTGGCACAATTTGATCCTAGTTTAGTGGTTCTCATTCTGGTTTAATTCGGGTTTTGTGTTGTCTACTCGATTTGGTGACGGTTAAGTGATTTTCGGTACAATTTAGTGGTTTTCATCCCGTTTTAATTTTGGTTCAATGTTTTTAACTTGATTTAATGCCAATTTAGTGGTTTTCAGCACAACTTGGTGTTGGTTTAGTGATTTTCATCATGGTTCAGTTTCGGCTCAGTATTTTCAACCTTGTTCTGTGCTAATTTTGAAGTTTTCATCCCGGTTCACTGTTGGTTTTTGGTTTTCAACATCGGTTCAACCCTTTTTGGTTGATTCAACTCCAATTCTACTTGGTTTAACTTGTTTATTATTGTTGTGGTTTAATTTGTTGTTACATGTGGTTTGTATGGTGGTTTTGGTTGTGTTCGTTTCTGCCGATATTGTTGTTGGTAGTGTTGGTGTTGTTATGTTGGTCCTTTGCTATCACCGTGTTCTTTTCCTCTGTTCTTTCATGATTTTAATATGCTATCGCTTGTTTTGGTGTGGTTATTAATTGTTTCTCTAGAAAACAAAAGGAATGTCTTAGACTTCACACGGAACAAGCATTTGGATTTGTTACTCAGGGGGAGTATTGTGGTAGTATGTGTCAATTAAAGAAGTCCCAGAATAGTTTGAATCAGTCACCGAAAAGCTTGGTTTTATCATATCATTATTGTCTATGTGGAGATATTGCGACCAACTCAATGATTTTCTCACTAAACCATTGGCGGGATCTATCTTGAGGAGCCTTTATTCCAAGCTGAGCTTTTTTTATTTCTATGCTCCAGCTTGAGGGGAAGTGTTAAGAATGTTACTTTCCTATTGTTCTACTTTTCTATTATGTTCTACTTTCTTAGTACTGTAATTGTCTTCAATAACATTCTAATATAAATAATTGATATGGTGCCGGCACTAGACACCCTACACACAATATTGCTCCATTCTCTATTACATCCTTTGTTCTTATTCTTTTTTTTTCCTCACCCTTAGCATACAATTATTCAACTTTTAACTTTATCATTTTACAACACTTCACTTCACTGTCGTGGAGCTATGAGGATTAGATTACCAAAATATCCAATATTAAGTCTTTTAAACCCAATTCTCCTAGAGCCAAGTGCCAAGGATTTGTCTGCTCAATTGAGCAGAATGGTCATTTACTTTGAATAGTAACTGCCCTAACTGTTGACTACTATATTTACTATCAATTTTTGCTAATTCAACTCAACCGTGGTCCATACAGATCCTGTGTATGTCTAATACATGCTCATCGATATTAAATATCAAATATGGAAAACATAATACATAAAGACTTGTTGAATTGTAGGTCATATTTCCATTATATAGAAATCAAGTCTTATACAGTGTCAACTTGGCACGTGAGCATATGATGTATAGTGGCTTGGCCCAATTGGCATACGTCCACTCTTCCACTACTTAGCTGTTAGTTATTCCACTAAATGGGATTATAAGCTTATCCCAACAAGCTTGCGGCTTACAACTAGACCAATCCACTAGTCCAATCAGGCAAGTCCTCACAAGGCTCTTACAAAGTATTTGGTGAAGGTTTCCTACTACATCCTAATCTTGAAGCTATTTTATCTAGGATTTTTGGAGTTTTTTTGTGGTCCACCTCCACCAACTGATCTTACTAGTCCTTCACTAGGCACTTACCTAGGTTTTGTTGAATGCTTTCTAAGGCTCACCTATAACTGGCTTTTTTGATATGTTACTGACAATCAAATGCAATACAGTTTTCTAAGGCGCACCTGCATTTGACTAGTTACGGGGTCAATTTTCGCACTGGATTTCTGCCTCGTAATGGCACTGAGATCCAACACTCAGTCTCAGCCAAACACACAGAATCACTCACAAAAATGCACACAGTGAACAGATTATGCACAGTAAGCAAAACATACACAGCATACATGTTTTACAGGCCACAACCCAACCTTTCTTTCTCAATAAAAGCCTAAGAAAACCACTTAGCCAGGATCTGCTTACAAAATCGTGCCCAACACTCTGTTGTTGCATTGCAGAACCAAAGCACCCTATTTATAATGTACAAGATGGCGGTTACAAGCCCAACCGCCTAGGCAACTGCATACAGTCAAATCCTCTCACAAGCCTGCAGAGCCATCTGATGCAGATCTCCACATGTTGTGCACTTGACTGCCAGCAACTGCACAAAACTGCCAGCAACTGCACAGAATGGCCACCATCTGCAGGGTACATGCCCAACTTCCTCACATGTTGTGCATGTGCTAATTTCGTGAGCCCTCAGCCTTTGATTGTAATGCATCCGTGCCTAGCCCTGCATGGGCAGCAGTCCCACTGATTGCACCAATTCGTGCCCATGCATGAGTTGCGTCTCTCAACCCTGCATAGGTCTTTGATCCCACACTGATCATGCCCATCGTACCAAGGTCTGCTTCCTTCCGCGAAACCCTGTTTGGCTATGCACGGACGCCTTTGGGCGAGGCCACCCCATGCCACTACCGAGCCGATTGTTAAGGGGGTAACACTAGTCCACTATCTTAGTTATAGGTAGATGCAATGCACCCATTGTAGGACTTAGAAGCTCTCCTTGGAGCTAGGCCCATCTCACCAATAAGTGTGAAAGACTAAGAATGTGGTAATGGGATGAGGCTTCAAAAGTACCAGATTCACAACTTCTCCTTCTTCGGCTACTTCTTCTCTAGATGGAAGGGCAATATAAGAAATCGTATTTTTATCTCTTCTAGGTATGTGGAAGTCTGGAAGTGAGAAAGAAAACCCTAATCTATCAAAATCATTTAAAGTAGATGAGTGGGTATTTGAAGGCACTGAGTACCGGGTGGTTTCTATACAAAAACTAAGCTTGCCAGTCGACTATAGCTGGTCAACTGCTTGAATTTTTCTTCTATCTTTCAATCTAACGAAGTCTAGTTTGTGGAAGTTTAAGTGAACCCCTTAGCAACCGGTTGAGCTTTGTACTCTCGTCTGTCCAATCAGCTTGTTACTTGATCATGTACACCCATTTGCATCCGACTATCCTTACCCCAGTAGAAAAGGACACCAACTCTTATGTGTCATTCTTTCTTAGGACTTTCATTTTCTCTATCAGAGTTTCTTTCCACTTAGGATCGGTGAGGGTTTCCTTTCCACCATAAGGAATACATACAGAGGACAAAGAGGAGACAAAAGCATGATAGGATGGTGATAAAGAATTATATCAAACAAATTTAAAAATAGGGTGTTGAGTGCAAGTTCTATGGAAACTACACTTTCCACTCTCCTACTAATTCTTGTGCTTATAGTCCTTTCTCTATTTTCTTTCTTTCTTATTTGTTTCCATCCGTTCTTTCCTTTTTTTTTCCCACCATTTGTGAAATCTATAAATACCTTATTTTCTTCTTTTAATTGTTCCAAGATTTTTTCTTTTGATTGCTTCTGCATTTGATTTTTTTTTTAAAAAGAATTTTCAGATGCTTCTTCGATTACTTATGTTAGTCTTATCTTTTTGACTTTCTCCTTGAGGTCTATAGGATACATCATATAAGTCTCACAATAGTTACTGCTGTTTAAGTGGTCAGCTGTGCTCCGTACCCTTGAACATAGGAATTCTATTGCATTTCCCTTTGCTCAAAATTTTTTAATGTGTAGTCTAGTTAAATTAACTTGGGGTTTATTGTCTGGAGCTATGATAAAAGTGTTGCCTAACAATTGTGAGTTCAAGTTAGTGCAATTAGTTTGTACCAATAATGTCGGTTATGTATCTAACCATAGGAATTACATGATAACAAGGATTGTTAATCGGTTTTTATATGGACAAAGCTTTGTTGAATTGAGTTGAATTGTTTTTTTTTGTTGACTACACTCTTGAAAATTTACATACGAAGAAGAGTAAGAGAGAGAAAAGAAGACCGCTACTCCAAGATTCCATAATAATAATAACTAGGTACAAGATACACTATATATAAAACCCTACCACGAGAGAAAGACTAGAATACCCCTAATAGTAAATAAGCATAAATTGAGAGACAATCTTAACTCCCCCCTCAAACTCATGATGTGACAGTAGTTAGTATCGAGAGTTTGTAAAGAAGAAAACAAAAATGCAATATGGTGTGCAACTTTGTCAAAAAGTTGACCAATTACATAGTAGAAGAAACAAAAAGTAAGGAAATAGTCTCAAGTTGAAGATATTGGCGCACAAAATGACAATCGATCTCGATATGTTTTGTCTACTAATAGAAAATAAAATTGTGTGAAATTTGAATGACACTCTTATTGTCACAATACATAGAAGTTGAGGTAGAAAAAGAAACACCTAAATCGGCAAGTAACTAACCATCTCAAACATACTATCTCTGACGTCGTAGTAGCCATAACACAATCTGCAGTCTTAGTAGTGGAACGAGCATTAATGGTCTGCATCTTGCTTTTCCAAGAAATTAGAGAGTCACCCAAAAGACACAAAAATCAGTTGTGAATTTACGATGCTTGACACACCATGTGTCCAGTTAGCCTCAGAAGAGGTACAAAGCTCCAAAGAAGAAGTGGAAGAGAACAACAAACTCTAATATGAGTGCCCCGTGGATAATGCACAATACGATAACTGTAGTCCAGTGAACTGTAGTCAGAGAAAAGACAAACTCACTTACAACATGAACAACATAAGCAATATTAGGTTGTGTAACAGTGAGATAGACCAAGCTACTACCAAAGTTGGATTAGCCAAAGGGATGCCATTTGCGGAAATGTAATGTGCATTCAGCTCGAGGGCAGTCTCACCAGTCCGAGAATCTATTAATTAAGCCTTGTAGATAACATCAGTTGCATATTTTGATTGAGAAAGAGGATAACCCTTAGGTGACGAAGCCACTTCAATGCCTAGAAAATAGCGAAGGATACCAAGTTCCTACATCTCAATCTAATGCTGTAAATGAGACTTCAAAACTTAGACATGCCCATAATCATCTTCAGTAATAATCATGTTATCAACATATAACAGAAGAACAATCTGATTAGCGGAAGTAGAACAAAAAAAAAGAGTAGAATCATGATCAATGGAACGAAAATCCAAGTTGCAAATCATAATAGAGAATTTCTTAAACCAAGCTTGAGGATCCAGTTTGAGACCGTACAGAGTTTTGAGTTTGCACACCTCACTAGAAGCATAGGGGGAGGAAATATAAAAACCTCTTCAATCAAATCACCTTTCAAAAAAATATTTTGACATCCATTTGAGATAGTTTCCATTGGCGAACAGTTGCTACGACAATCAATGTACGAATAGTGGTCATCTTTACGGGGCAACCAATTTGGCCTTATATCTTTCGACATAATCATTTACATTAGTTTTAATTTTGTATACCTCCGACAACCGACACCCCTATCAGTTAAGTAAAGACACAAGATCCCATGTCCTAGTTTTATGTATTGTAGAAAGTTCTTTATTCATAACTTGTTGCAAAATAGGATCAAGAGCAGTCTCTTTATAGGAGGTCGACAAAGAGTGAATAAAAGGTAAAATGAACAAAAATTAGAGGAATAACAAGTTTGAGAAAAAACATGTCGATCAGAGGACACTGGCGAATTTGTTTAGGATAGCAAGAAGATGGAGGATCCACATCATTAGAAGCCGATGGAGACACAACCGAAAAAGGTGGAGGCATTGTACCTGTTGAGAAGTTAGTCTTATTCCTGTGAGAATAAGTGTGGATAATCAGAGGGGTTGCAACTAAGGAAGGGGAAGACTGAGGCGAACAATGAATGTCAGAAGTGAGCATGTCATGAATATAAGAATCACCAAAAATATTATTAGGGAAACGATTAATATAAATCAGGTTAGATTTATTAAATGTGCCTGAAACGGAAGGAACGCAAAAGAAAGGAATATGTTCAAGGAAAACTACGTGGCATACAATACTTTTGCAACAGGGTTATAACAATACCCTTTTTGTCCCTCCATAATCAAGAAAAATATGCATAGTAGAACGAGCAAATAATTTATTTTGTTCACATTTAGGCAAAAGAATAAAATAAGTACAACCAAACACACGCAATGAGAAGTATTCTGGAGGTTTACCATAGAGCCTTTCAAAAGGAGAAACACTCGGAAGTAGAAGGAATTTGGTTAATGAGATGAACTGATGTGAGAACTCTCTCTCCCTAAAAAGGAGATGGGGATAGATGTAGATAAAAGTAATGAACGAGCTATCTTCATAATGAATATGTGCATTTGCTCAACCACACTATTTTGTTAAGGAGAGTTTGCATAAGAGGATTGCTGAATAGTTCCATCAAATTTCAATAAATCAAGAAAATCAGTAGTATAGATGTATTTTGTACCCAAAGCACACTGAATATTTAATTTTTTTTTTTCGGTAAGTTCTAAACACATTTAATTATTGCAGAATATTGTGTGTGAACTAGGGAACGAAAAGAAGCAAAGATAGAGAAAAATTCAAATTGCTACTTCATGAGATGAACCTAACAATATCGAGTATAATCATCAATAAAAGAAACATTGTATCAAGAACCACCTTTGGTGGCAATGGGGGTAGGACCCCACACATCACAATTCACAAGATCGAAAGGAGCAGAAGAAGAGAAAATTCTTAAAAGGTAAAGCTGTGAATTTGACAATTTTATAGGTACTACAATCAATAATATCGCAGATACTTAAATTTTCAAAAGCACCAGTAGAAATTGGAACCCTCAAACGAGAACTAGAAATATGTCTAAGACAAGAATGTTATAAATAAAACACAAAATATTTAAGATTCAAACGAAAGGAAGACAAATCAATAGAAGAAGTAGTCACAGCTAGAACATTCAATTTTTCCAACACATATAATCCTCCAATCCTACGGCCTGTCCTAATCAACTTCTTAGAATGCAGATCTTGCATAATACAATTAGTAGAGAAAAATTGAACAATGTAACCAAGATCACAAAGTTGACGGATAAAAATCAAATTTAGAGATAGTTGAGGAATACAATAAATATCAGAAAGAGAGAGAAGTGAAGTCTTAACAATTCCAACCCCTACCACCGACATGAAAGTCTCATGCTAGAACAATGGTAGGGGGGAAGGAGATGAGGTAGAAGGTAACCAAGATGTATTAGTAGTCCTATTTGGCAAGTTTAAGATATACCTGAAGTTGTTGATAAAGACAAACATATAGGAGATGAAATAGACACAACATTACTTTCATTTTCCAAAGTGCAAGTCCTGAAAACTCTTTTTTCCTTCCTTCCTTCCATCCACAACTCTTACTTCAACACCAAACCCTGATTTTTCAAAACCTTAATTAGGATAGAAGTAGAAGGATGTTGCTTTTGAAATTTCAGCATTGATATGGGGCAGAATTTGTAATTTCAGCATTGTTATGGGGCAGAACCTGTATTTGTGCTTGATGGCTCCTACACATTATGCCATATAAATCATCCGCTCTTTTGGTCCTTATGTTGCTTGTTTAGTCTGAGTCATATCTTTTTTGTTGTATTCTACTATGTGCGATGCGAATAAGTGCAAGATCTTTTAATAATTTTTAACTCTAAATAGTTAAAAAAAAAGTTGTCTTGCACGACAATTATTTCCTAAAAAGTGAATTTACATCGTTACCTATAGGTTATTTTTTCCTTTTTGATTTGATCGCATAGAGGCGAAGCCCCTTATTGCCATCTTCTTCTCATGCAATCTTCTTTTGCTTCTCATACTTTTTATTCTTCTTCTTTTTCTTTTTCAAACAAATGAAACCCTAGCTATATTTGATTCTCTATCCCGAACACGTTTTTCTCTTTTTGTACCAGCCCTGGAACCCACAACCTTGTGGTTGGAATTTTAGGTCTACAACCACCAAGCTAGAAGGAAGGCTGGCACTCCGAACACTTATCGCACAAAATGATAACCCAATTTAAATGATATTTATATTATTGGCGGCACTCTATATTAGCATATTCATGCGCGTATATATATATATATATAT
>CM042199.1:15033909-15101278 GCA_023539305.1 Ilex asprella | reverse complement strand
ACATATTTACAATATATTGTTCAAATTGAATGTATTGTGATACACAATACATTGCAATACACGATTATTTTTGAAAAATGATAAGTATTTTGTTTTGATAACCTTGATCACAAAGTAGAGATGAAGCTCGGGAGCACATGGCCTAAATGTATAGTGATAGATAATGTGTTTATTTTATATGTTTTGATCTTTCTTAAACATATGATGGCAAATTACTTAGTATGAAATAAAGTATATAATGTAAAAACAGCTTCCGCGAAAAAAGTATATAATGGAAAAACAAAATTACGAAAAAATGAAACACATGGGAAAGGTGATTCTTGACATGCTTCACTCAAAACTAGTTAAATCTGATGTGCTTCTTCTTGGATTGCAATGCTAATGATTATTGTGTCCTTCCTATTTAAGTTTCTATATTTATTTCTTGAAAGTCTTTTAAGATACTTTCTCAAGACCTAGTTCTTTAGATTTGTATGGTTATGCTTAATCGTAGCATGTTCAACATTAAATTAACTTAATCTCTTCCATGCAAATGTGAAGTGTTCAGAAGGTTTCATGCATACTCGGATGAGACGTCGTGTGGAATCATTAATTCAGGTAATTGATTTCTCTTATTTAGCTATTAATATAGTGTTTCCAGTAGCCAATGGGTTTTCTTTATTAACTTCCTTCCCATATTGGGTTATGCATCTGTGTTATTTATCATGTTTGACTTCACAAAAATTAAATTGGGACTAGTTATACAAATTGGTAGTACCTACATTTGCAAATCTATGAAAAAACACATGGCTAAAATCCATACAACATGAAATGTCCTTTTTAAGGGTAGGTTTTTTGGCTTATAGTGAGCCCACTATGTCAAGAAAACATTGTAACAAGTGTCTTTTGTGAATTGAGAAAATAATGGGCCAAATCATGGTCATTGACGCTCGTGTTTGAGGCATACTAGCTACAACTATGCCCTATAATTATGCCAAAAACATTCTTTTGTGACCTTGTGGACTTTGAATTAAGTTAAACATGGTTTTTACATCTTTGAAGATGCTGACTGCCGAGAAGACCGATTAGAATTGCACTTTCTTTGCACAATACATGCCGAACTCAGTAGTTTCTCTAGAAAATCATCTAGCATCAGATGCAAAATATATAGTTAGATTGGTGTGGAGAGTATCATAGTATCCTAGTTTTATGAAGGTATATTGGATTAACATGTCTATTGAATTGTGCTTGAATTTCTTCTGGATTTTCCTATACCCACTCTTGGCACCACTACAAATACAATGCCCAATTTGCAGCTATGTAGATGTTATTCACTCTAGCAAAAAATAAAACTTAAAAAAGAAAGTAGATTGAAGTCGTGATTTTGTGGTGCATTAAAACAAACGTCGCCCTCCTTATCTATTCGTGTAACTTTTTTTGACAGAATATTTAGTGTAACTTTAAGCACTTAAACTTGTGTCCATAGTTTTATTACAAGAATGCATGGTAACCTTGGATCAAGGATCGAAATGTCGTGTCGGCACGCTCGAAACATAGGAAACATTTTGGTTTTTCAACACACTGACACAAAACTAGGGAAGAACCCCAAAAATCAAGAGTTTCAATTGAAACACCACTATTTGATACTGTTTCGGTTGAAACACAAACAGTGATTCGACCCCTTGTTCAGTAAAACAGAAAAATGAACAGACAAATATAAGAGAGAGGGGAGGAAAAACGTTGAAGTAATCGAAAAGAGAAAAATGATCCAGATTACTCGAAGGTTGCGAAACTTGATCTAAACAGATCCAGCCTCCAAGTAGGTTTTTCTTCTTACTTTCTCTTTTTTTTTTCTTCTATCTTCCTTCTCTGCATCTTCTTCCCTCTTGTTCCTGTGAGTCACATCTCTCGATTGGATCTGGGTTCGTGACCTGTTGCCCTTGTTCCTCTCTCTCGTCTGTGTCATGCGTCTGTTGTGGTCACCGCTTGTTTAATTTCCCCCACCCCTTTTTTATTTTGTTTTAATTAACATTAATGCCATTTCAGCCTTCCCTTTTTCCCTTATAATTGTTAATAGCCCCTATAATTAATAAATATCTTATTATTGTTAATTAACTTATTATAATAACTGCAATTAATTTTATGGTATATTTAATATCTGAAATTTAAGTATTTATGTTTGTAAAATTGTTCATGCAATATTTTTAATATTAATGAAATAATATTACTTAGTAATTTGATGACACAATTTAAATTAGTAATTTAGTATTATAATAGCATACAAATAATAAATTTGTAGTCATTTTAATTTAAAAGTGTTATACATGCCATATTTAATTTAAAATGATCATATACACATGTAACAATGTGTTTATTTTATGAAATTAAGTGTTTAAAACTAATTGAAGTGGTTTTCGTCTCGTGTCAAACCCCTCATTTTTTTTGTCTCCAACTTGATGTTATCTTTTATAAATGGTCATTAACCCAATAAACATGCTCAATTAATCAATTATTAAGCTTATCTTTATAAATAAATAGATTATATTTGTGTTTTCATATTTTTTCGTGTTTCCATTGCTTTTCCGAAACGTTTTCGTTTTCGAGCTGACCATTTCGAAATGATATTTTGATCCTTGCCTTGGATTATTTTGTAACTAGCACAATTAGGCCATGTGACTTTCCATTCCCATTCAAAACCTTGGTCACGCTTGTGATCTGATTTTGTACCCAGCTTTGCATTTGGCTCCTCTCTAACTATACCTAATTAGAAGATCCCTCAATTGACCCTTGAATCTATGTGTTGTGACTTCTCACGAAGTCCCACTTTGTTTAATAGACACAAGTAGGACTAAAAATGCCAAGTAGGTGCAACCCATGCACACAGATGTGTACACAAGCAAAGGAATACAAAAACATGGAACAAAACCTCTCCTATATATAATCGTTGGCACGACTATGACATGCAGGTACTAGCCTAGTGGTGCCCCGTGCCTTGGTAGCCAAATTGGGGGAGTCTCGCTGTGTGAAGATAGCTTCCTAAGAACTTGGTCGTGTGCTTGGTTTGGTATCAAAGGGGTTCGACAAAGTTCTAAGTGGCATGCAGTGACTATGTCCCAAGCTCTCGTCGTTATGACTCTTAGGTTCAGAAGATGTCTGTTACTGTCACTAGGGTTTAGCTCACTAAAGTTATTAAGGAGGGGGGAAGGCCAGCCAAGCGAGCAGCCCTAGTAGACCCCATGCCCCCTAGCCTTGGCACACAAAAGCAAAGCACGTCT
This sequence comes from Ilex asprella, assembly GCA_023539305.1. Taxonomy (NCBI): domain Eukaryota; kingdom Viridiplantae; phylum Streptophyta; class Magnoliopsida; order Aquifoliales; family Aquifoliaceae; genus Ilex; species Ilex asprella. The sequence goes on along the minus strand of CM042199.1, from coordinate 15,098,024 downwards.
TGAACAAATGATTGTCATGGATGTAAGTAAGGCATTCGAAAGTCCGAGACTCCAGATATGGGGCAGATGTTCGGTGGAACTCGTCGTTGGTGGAAGTCCCATGTATGGCTGAGGAAGGTAGCACAAGCAAGCAATCAAGGCTAGTTGTGTAGGCTCGAATTGTGATGCATTGCAAGCTTGGAAGGCCAAACTATGGGCTGGGCATGGCTTGGCACGTGGGCAAGGTGAAATCAGATGTTGTGGGCTATCAAGGATGTCAGGTGCACATCATGTGAGGTGATTCTAAGCAAGTAAGGCATATGCACAACATGTGAGACAATTATGAGTTGTTGATGGGTTATGTGCAGTTGCTGACATGTGCACACCATGAGGGGCAGTTCCAAGTAGTTGCTAGTGGCATGTGTACATGCAGGCCGGTTACGAGCAATTGCTGCTAAGTCAAACATCAGTTACAACTACTCCAGTCACGTTCAGCAGAACCAACCATGATTAGCAGTTGTTCAACACATTGTGGGGAGTGGTAGAACCCCCATAATCCTTGATGGTAAATTTGATTGGTGCTTGTAATCTTAGCAATTGGGGATGTCAACTGCACGACTGAGTTGATCAAAGCTAGTTGGTGCCAAATTGCCCAGGAGGATAGGCTTGTAACCGTTATTCGTTATTGTATGATTTATATACACTTGTTGGAGTCTATAATGAACCAAGAGTTTGGTCATGTTTTTGTAAGCAGACCCTTAGCGCTGAGAAGAAAAAGGTTGGGTCGTTTGGCCAGTAATCTTGTGTGCTTCTATGTGTTTGTTTCTTGCCCATATGCTGTGAGCGATTGTGTGTTTGACTGAGATTGAGTATTGAGATTGAGTATTGGATGTCAGTGTCATTGCAAGACAAAAATTCATGTGTAATTCGACCCTTGTGACAAAAAGGAGGCCAAAACATTTGAAAAAGCTACATACGCTCCCCAATATATAAGCAGACTTCCACTGGAAAGTGTCTTTCCTAAAAACCAACAAAATATGTTTGTCAAGAAGTTCCTTTGTAGGCTCAGGACCTGTCTTGTTTGTATCTTCAAATTGTGTCCTATTCTGCTCCAACCAAATGCTCAACTATAACCAAACGAAGGCCGAGACTTCTAAATCTCTCCTAGACTCCTACTATAGCCCCTTTTTCAACAAAGAACCAAATCTAATACTTATTTGGGCTTGGCCCAAGGCACTCCAAATGGAGAGATAAACACCCACAATTCCCTAGCAATTGGACAATGCAATAGAAAATAATGAATGGACTCCTCTCCTTGAAGGATCAAAATTTTGTTTTAGTACATCGTTTCGGTTATCTAAGAAGTAAAAATGTTTTGGAAATATTTCAAAAACAGAATACAAACGAATAAAAAATTTGAGAATTTATTTCTAAAACACTCCAAAATTTTGGTCGAAATATACCAAAACATCTTGTAACACTTTAAAATATTCTGAAACATTGGTGGAAACATGCTAAAAGATCTCAAAACACCTCGAAACATAATGAAACAGTTTAAAATATTAGAATTTTGATTCAATCACTAATTCATTGGTCCTCTTATAAATGAAAATATTTTGATTGTTTTGACCATTTCAAAACAAAAAATTGATCCTTGCTCTCCCTTGCTCGAATGACACCTAGAGGGAATAATTTTACTCAACATGCTTGGCATTATCAATAGTGATAACGCTATCCAAAGTTGTCTATGCAAAGAAGGCTGCTTTGGGGGATACCTCAGCTTTCAAATTGGCCTTTTGTTGTAAAGAAGGAATTAGAATTTCCTCTGCTCAATGCACTCTAAAAAAATTGCCTTGGCCTTGTGATCACTAGTTGGCAATTATTCTCCAAGAATCCTCGTTGGAAACAAAACTTCATGAAGTGTTTTCATAGATTATCTACATTGGTTAGCTTCCAATCAGATAGGTTCCTTTGAACAATAGGCAACTGAACAATTTTATGGTTTGAACTTTTCACATAATCACCATAACTCACTTGGTATAGTGAAAAGGTTTGGAGATGCATCGTTCAGAAGCTCACTATCATAGTAAGGATAATGTTATAATCTCACCCTCAGTCGTTACCCTACAGCACCCATATGATGTTCAGTGAACTTGTCATGCACTTTTATAATATTCTTCTACAACCCCACTCCAAGGGATCTTTTCTTTGTTTTATGTTTTTTTTGTTGATTTTGAATGGAGCAATGTATGTAATTGTGTGTATGCTTCTAGTGACTGGATGATGTCTTCGGAGAATAACTGCTAAAGGGATTGTTTGGAGATAGCCCCAATTGGAGAGACGGCGGATCCATGTGGCCTTACTCTAAGCTTAGATGTTTGGATCCCCTCCCAACTAGGAAGCATGAATATTCATCCAGAAGCGAGAAGCTGGCACATGATACAAAAAATGTAATACAACAGAACCTGAAACTAATTATTATTCAAGAAAACAAGCTTATTTTATATTGCAATAACCAATATAAGATACATTCAACCAATCCATACATCCGAATTGAATGGGAACAATATAAACTCCATTATTCAGGTAATTCAATGGACAACTCAGTCAAAACATCAAATATATAACAAATTGTCTTGAGATATTCAAGTATATCTCTTACTTTTTCTTTCTAAATGGGTCAAATTGAGGTTTTCATCAGTAAGTAACATAACAATAAGATTAGCCAATTTTGGTAAAAAAAAAAAAAATCCTGCACAAGAACTATCATCTTATTTTGCAAAAATTTATTTGGGTAAATTACAGATTGTGCCCCGGTAGTTTGACCCAATAACAATTCCCCTCCCTAAACTTTAAAAATATAAACATAAAGACTGTGGTTTGAGACTAAAACGTAACATCTAACACTGTCAAAAATATATTATAAAATACAATAATATCTTTTATACTTTTTTAATCTTTTTTAGTATTTTCTTTCCTAAAAAATTTGTACAAATTAGAAATCTACTTTATGCATGGAAAGGGAAGAGTGAAAAATACGATAATAAAAGGGAATAAAAGTCATTCAACATGTTTTGACTTTTAACTTTAATGTAATTTGTTGTTCCAGGAGGGGGAACTCGATGTGGATCTTCCCTCATGATTATACATGTGGACTAATAGACACTTTACCTATAGAGAGAGAGAGAAGGGGGGTTTGGTGAATAGGTTTTTCAATTTTAAGCTTAAATGATTACCAATTAATTAATATTTCTATTTTTCATTTTAATAAATGTATCAAATTCTAGATGAAAGATCCAGAAGTTCTTGCTTTTAAAGATCCTTTAGCAGGCCCAGTAAAAAATCAAAAAGTCAAATTTGGACTCTAGGGATTTTAGAAAGCCAATTAAAGTGTTCAGTGAGAAGTTTATAAACCTAAACAAAAAAAATCCAGGAATTGACTCAGGAAATTATAGAGAAACAGGTCTAAGCCTGGGAAAGGGGTTAAAAGTAGTAATGCTGTTTCCACCACAATTTTCTCAGTTTTGGGGTTATGGTTGATCCGTTTATTAATATATGCTTTCTTCTCACTTTCTTACTTCCTAAACTTATCTTTTGTATATATCTCCTCTAAAAACTTGCATTTATTGTGTCTCAGGCTCTGGACCATGCAAAACCAGATTTGGAGAAGGCAAAGAAAACTGCACAAAACCGATCCTTTAAACGTCTGGTGTGTCATAAGAATATCACTGCTAACACTTTTTGTACGGACAATTAGTTTGTTAATTGCAGTTCTCATTTTTACTTATTTATATTCTTGTTAGAGCCTCAAGGATGCACGGAGCAATTTGAACTCGTAATCAATGGATCACTAGATTCAAGTGGAGTACTGTCGCTCCTGCTGGAATTATGGAAGATCCGTGTCTGGGGAATTGCTTCTTTTTATGAAGGGAAAATTGCTACAGGCATGTGCAAGGGGGATGCATTTCTGTTTGGAAATTTTCTTTTTATGACCTTGTTTCCTGTTCTCTCAATTCCCACTGAAAGGAAAGCTGCTTTCGGTAGTTGATTTTGGGGATGCATATTACCTTCAAATATTTTTTTTTCTCCTCAGACAAAAATGATTTTTTTTTCCTGACACTTCGATTGTCTAGAAGCTTCGGAGTGGGGCTCAGTTCACTACATGGCATTACTAGGCAGCTGAGAGTAAGTTTAGGTTTTGGTTTGGTACTTGAATTAATTTGGGAGACTGCGGCTTATCTCTGGTTAATGGGATTGCTGGTTGCATGTGTATCACTGATCGGATTCCCGCAAAAGTTTTTAGTAGTGTTGTATGATCAAGTTCGAGCAAGCCCATGTACTATCGGGTGCTGCCAACTAATTGATTAGCTAGTCATTGATCTGATGAGTTGGTTTGGGCATAAGGTAAGATCAATTGTTTAACATGAATGTTTTTGGGTATCGTCTAGGTGTTGGTATCCGATTTTATCATCAAACTGTGCGGAGCCTTGTTTCTTTGGGTTTTATACCATTTTTTTTTTGTTAGGTCTGTTTGGAAGCTGCAAAGTTGTACGTGAACGATATGCTGAATAATTCATTTGCACCATTTTCTGAGTTATTAATCCAAACATCTGTCATTCAATGCAAGGTGTTTGGATTTCAACATGATGGAGTGTTGTATTGGATTTGCTTTTCCCATCCACTTTACGCCTGTGGTCTTCATCTGTTGGGTAAGGATGGAAATCTATTTAACCTCTTTTTTTGGCGAGGCATAGGAGCCCAGCAGAATTTGTTTGTGGTTTTTTGTGACCGGATTTTAAGCATATTTGACTAATTTACCCTTTGCCCAATTCAATGCAAAGCCCACCATGCAACTTGGAATTGTCCTTGTTCAGCAAGGGACTCCAATTCAAGCAATTATGCCAAATAGCAGAATGCCATCTCAATTCAACAAAGCAAAATTCAATGACTGAACTTGCCAGCTCCCTGATAAAGCATAGAAGGTTCCATAGACTAGGGCAAGCATCGAGGCTGGAGAGGGTGGGGAGGGAGGTGGAAGGTTTGATGAGAGAGTGTTGTGGCGGAATAATTGGTCGAGTAGCCGAATATGTATAAGCGATCAAAACATGTCATTTCGCTTCCTATTCTTGTCGTTGCCACAAGTCATCAAGATTCAACCCGATAGATTGGTGAGTTTTAATAAACCCAAGGTATTATATGCACTAATCATCCCGACTCTTGAACTAAATCACTAATGCTTAACGAGCACATTTTTATACACCAAATTCAAATTTTAAAGGATGGATTGGAGTGTTGTTAAGTTATATCCAACAGCACCACCTGGTACGCACAGTCCTTTGCTTCACGACACAAATAATGTGCAAAGCTCTTGAGTAGACACACGCATTCAAAGACGAGTTTGCTCACAACTAGCTTAACTACGCCCGCAGTCCACATAACGTTCTTGTAGTGAACCCACATAACGTTCCTGTAGTGAATTCTTGAAGGCTTAAAAACACACGAATCTCATTACACATACATAATGAGTTTCGAACTATCATGAATTGTTTGGTTTGTTGGGAGTACCCGTGGTGTCATTAATGCCGTGAAAATTAAGATTCGACGGGTCGAGGACATGTGGGTCTGCAAGGACCAAGGTAATTATAGAATCACCCTAATGCTGCGAAACCCAACTGTCATTTAAACTAGAGTTCGAATACACTAATAACTAAGTCGAATATGAGGCGTTAATCATCAGACTTGAAGTTTTGTTGGAAATGGGAACATCAACAGTTGAAATAATCGGTGATTCCTAGTTAGTCATTAACCAGATCGCTAGTAGTTTCTAATGCAAAAGTTGGGAGCTATGTCCTTTCCATTTTATCACAATGTCACTATTGGCAATTTTCGACGACGTGACATTGCGATCGGTCCCAAAAAGAGATGAATGGCCAGGTTAGCAACTTGGCCCAACTGGGATTAGGTCTAAGGATTCCTCGAGACTTGGATGAGCAATTAGTCAAAGTCCAAAGGAGAATTCTACCATCCATAAAAACCAAAGGAATGGATTTTGAAGAGTTAATGGTGGAAGTGGAAAAGAAGACCGGAGATTCAACATCATGTTGTTTCTAAAATATCCAAATGAGAATGTAGAGTAGGCCGTTAGAAGATGGGCCACTAACTACATACTCATAAATAGGGAACTGTATAAGAAAGGAATGCACAATGACCTTTTATTAAGGTGCATTAGTGGGGAAGAGGCCATCTTGGTAATGACCGAAGTCATTAGGGCATATATGGTGCGCATCAAATTAGTATTAAGATGTGATGGCTAATCAAAAGATATAGCTATTGTTGGCCTAGTATTCTAAAGGATTGCATCGAGTATGAAAGAGGTTGTCAGGCATGTCAGCGTCGCAGGCCTATCCAGATGGCGCCAACAATACAAATGCATCCTATAATCAAGCCATGGCCGTTCAGAGCTTGGGCCATAGATTTGATTAGGAAGTTTTTTCTCCCTTCTACGAAGCAGCTTGTTTTTATCATTTTAGGTACCGACTATTACATAAAGTGGGTGGAGGTCATTCCACAAAGAACAGTCAATTAGGCCGACATCATACGAATGATAAAGAAAAGTATTGTGCACCAATTTGGGCTTCCCCATCACATAGTGTCTGACCAAGGAACAACTTTTGCAGGTATCGAAGTTAAGGGATTAGTAGAGGAGTACGATTTCAATGTAATCCACTCAATCCCATACTACGCACAAGGAAATGACTAAGTAGAATCTACTAACAAGGTGATGAAAAGAATTATCACAAAGATGGTAAAAGACCCGAGGGGATGACACAACAAACTATCAGAGACATTATGGACATACAAGACGTCCAAACGGTCCAGAACCAAAATCATGCCATTCAAGGTAACATATGGGCATGACGTAGTCTTGCCTGTGGCAATCACTGTGAAATCATTGTGAGTGAATTTTCAGAATAGGTTAACTCTAGTTGAACACAGTGAGGCTATGATAATTGAGCTTGAGGATTTGGACGAAGTGCGACTGGGTGCTTTGGATTGCATTAAAGTGCAAAAGCTCAGAGCCGCCAGGGCATACAACAAGAGGGTCAGGAACAGGACATTTGACATAGGTAACTTAGTTTGGAAAGCAAAGTTGCCTTTAAGACTAAATGATCCAAGGATTGGCAAATGGTTGACCAACTGGGAAAGGCAATTCGAAGTCCTTGAGGTCAAGAAAGGCGGCATTTACCACTTAACATATTTGGATGGAGAGCGCCATCTTTGATCTATTAACGAGCAGTTCTTGAAGGCTTATAGACCAACAGTTTGGGAGGCCACAGAATGCGAGTGAGACCTTTAAGTTAGTTTAGAAAGAACAACAACCATATTGCACAAGGAAGAAGACATTTGTTAGCCTGTTGTACACTGGAAAAAACCTAATTCCTTCAGTATTTATAGGCCCTAGAATGGTTGAATACTTTAATGGCCTTGCCTTGAAAACTGTCAGAATTTATGACAGTCTAATGAGGAGAATGAAGTGTCACTCAAAATGGAAGTCAAAGCGCTGAAATGCACGCACGCGGATAAAAAGATGAAAAATGTGATATAAGTGGTAATTAATGTCATTCAACTCGCAGTCATGTCAACAGTCACCAAAGAAATGAAAAGACAGATATAATGAAGATAGTAAGGGCAAAAGAGTTCATTTCTATTTTTCATTTATTATCTTTCTAGGAATTGTACAAGGTCAGAAAAATGAAATTCTAGTTGGTACAATGACCTATTCACGGATTGTAATTCGGCCAAAGCAAACTCGGTAAGGGCCAAGCAAGCATCTACAAAGGTCGCGATATTTATCGTAACAGCCTTAAGTTCTTCCAAACGCCCTTGATGGGACGCAGTTCCCTCCAAAAGCGCTGCACGTTCGGCCTCAAGCTCAAAGAGAGTCAAAGCGGCTTGATTGAGTGGAGCATATTTGGATGTGCCGATTCAGGTTGACTAGTCTCTCTCATTGGTCATGGATGATGGCAATACAATCCTATTGCTTCTGATACAATAGCTCCACTTCCCGAAGAAGGGTCGAAAGTCCATCAGCTAAACGAGCAAGTGCTTGGCGGTCCTTGTCAAGAAGAAAATGAGAGATGGAGAAGACTCTGATAAAGTGAAGCCAATCCTCGAGGAGGTTTTTCTCATCCGCCAAAACAACAAGGTGGCTAGTTAGGATCATCATTAAGGTCCCACGAAGGTATTAAAAATTGCAATCTAAAGACTTTGGCGGTCCTTGTTGTGCTTGTTCCTTAGAGTGGTATTAAATTAACAAAGAATTCCCAAGTGTAGGAAGTGTATCATGTTTGTAACTCGGTCTATTACCGAGGTCGTCTCCTTAGGAAAAACAACTGGTTCAAAGGCTGATAGGAAAAATAAAATAAAACTCTAAATTTTTAAGAGATTAAGTTAAGAAATTATTGACTAAGAAAGAATAATTTAAAGAAAAACAGGTTAATAAGTAGAGTTCATCTTATAATGAACAGAAATTTTGACTCAATTTCTATAACTCATTTGAGGTTGTACTCAAATGCATTCAAATGGAAAATATTTGATAAATACCTAATTGTTAATAACAAATGTGTACTCAAGTCAATTGATTCCAAGAATTACCAGTGTCAGACTTAACTGTATACGAGTAAGCAAGAAGACATACATATCGAAAGTGTTTTCTACTTTAGTTATTCAAAGAACCCAAAATACTTTAATCATTGGAAAAACCCTAATTGAGTTAAAATCCCCAATTCACAGATGAGACTCCATTATCCAATCAAACTGGAGTACGACTACTCACTCATTATGGAATTGAAAATAAAAGAAATTAAAAAAAGCATAATCATAATTGAAAGCAAAGAAAACTTGAATTTAAAATTTCAAGAATTGAAATTGTAAGAAAAGTAAATACCTTGAATTAGTAACGTAATCGTTAACAAGAAAAATAAAAAATAAATGCGTTGTAGGAATGAAATACTTGAAATTAAACAAAACGTCAAATGTAAAACAACAGAGAAAGCTTTAAAGAAGAAGAAGACTAAGTCTAAACCCTAGGAAAGAGAGAAAAAAAATGCTTGGTGAAGAAATTGGGGACTTGAAGGATGAAATGGAGCCTCTTCTCAAGCTGCTAGCCCTTGGTATTTATAGGAGATTACTTGATAAAAATCTTCTTTTCCATCCACCAATCACGTCCTTTAAGTAATTCAACCGATTCATTTTCCTTAGGATTCTTTATTGTCGAAATATAGTAACCTACCGGTAGCAAACAGAAAACGACCTACCAATAAAATTGTTCACTGTTTTGCACGAACTGGTTGACATTCTTTGGTACTGGTAGAACAACTTTCTACTTCAAACTTCTATTGGTAGGAATGAGCTCCTACCGGTAGAACTAACTTCTGCTTTTAGTTGAACCAGTAGAAGACCAACTGGTAGAAAGGGTATTTCTTCAATTATGCTCCCATTGATCTTGGCTTGACTCCTGAACCTCCAAGCTCATCCCCAAAGTCCTTCATATCATGAAATGATGTTCAAAATGTTGTTTTTATATATATTCACTTGCAAACACCAATTTCATCCATAAAATACAAAATTAAACCACAACAAAAGAATTAAGTAACTAACACAGTTAAGATGGACGATGTGATGCCTATAATATGTAATATTATTCTCTCATTATGCCAGAAGAAGATAGGACTAGAGGATAGACGAGCTTTCAAGGAAGCCAGGATCCACGGCCTGAACAGTCTCAGTAGCCTCAGGAGTATTTTGGCCTGCTGGAGAACCAAGAATTTCTGACCTAGGGGCTAGACCTTCTTCACTCTCAAGGTCCACAACCTCAAAATTGTCGACTGCGTCGATGGCCATATTATCGAATGAAGGTGCTGATAGAGCTAAGTTAGCTACATCCATAGAAAAGGCTACAGAAATTGGAACTATGGCTGGCCCAAGGGCCTCAATATTCCCAAAGATGGCATCTTGAAAAGGCCCTGCACCAACCATAAGGGTCATAGAAGGAGGATTGCTTTCACGCTAGCAAACATGGCGCATAAGGGGGGCATTGTCTTCAACATCTGGGTCCTCGTCAACTTGAGCATGAAAAACAGATGTGGAAGGAGTTGCAGAAGAATGTCACTGCTTGTCCTTGCGGTGAGGCCATGTTGGAGAAGTGGGAATGGTTGAAAAAGTCAGATGCGCAGAGATTGAAGGATTAGGATCAACTGGCCGAGGAGGACTAACAGTAGAAATAGAAGACCTGACTGAGCCAGCCCTCGGAGATAATTGAACTAGTGACTGGGAGTTCACATGGTTAAGGATAGTGGTTGTGTCACGTTCAAATTGTCGAGCAATGTACCACCTCCATTAGGTTTTGGCAACCTTTGAAATGTCGAATGACTCGTAAAGAAGGTCATTGAAAAAGAGAGACAGACAAGAAAGTAGCGTCAACTGATTTCCCGAACATTCAACTTAGTCACATTCAGCTGATTGACGTAATCAACATTGAAAGTCTGAGCAAATGGATAAGGAATTTGTTGCACCAGGCCGAATTGGCAGGCAAACTATCTAGGCATTTAGACTTCAACACTACAATAAGCATTAACGCCATGAGTCGACCCTAAGCCTTAATGCAAGTCTTGAGGATAGAGATAGGAGAACCAAACATTCTCATGAGAAGTAGTGGCATCCACTGGGGCCTCCCTAGGATTATAAAGGAATGATTTGGGACCTCGGTACTAGGACAAATGACATCCAAATAGGTTGTGATCCATTCAAATTATACAAATAAGAAAAACAGTCAACGAAGAACTATTCTTTAGAAGGGGTCATGACAAATAGACGACCATAAGAAAAAGAAACGTTATCAATAGGTGGGACAGAGAGTTCTAAAAAATAAGCATGAAGTCATAACTGAAGCACCCATAAAAGACTCAAACCCCTTTGCATCTTCGACGCCACCATCTCCCACATTTCATGATAGAGGTAGGTAAGCATGATAAGGTCCAGAACGTATGAAGATCCTGCGGCCAAGAAGAAGGCCAACATAATATACTCCTTGGTCACCTTGTAAGACGGAGTGCAAAAAAAGAACTAGTTAAGCCAGTTGTGTAAGAATGAGATGTGTTCTTAATCTGACACAAGAGATCCATCATGGCCACGACATGCCGCAAGGGAAAAAGAATAGGCAGTGATTGACTTGTTGCGCATGCCAAGTGGAAATACGCAGCTCGCTTCAGTATTCGTAAGTAGAGCATTAGCCTCAGCCCTAAATGAAGGAAGACCGAGGAGAGTAGAGATATAATACATTGTATGACCCATCATGTCAAAGCAAAAGTGGAAGGTATTGTTCGTCATGGACCAAAATAAGAGCGCAGTGCTGAGCAGCAGCTTGTCAATAGGCATCGTAATAATGCTCAACTCTATGGCATAATAAATTCCAAGGCGACGCCATAGAGTTCCCTTGGCTGTTTTAACACATGCAACCTACAAAATCCAATCATGAGAAGGGGCTTTCATACATGAACCGGATTGTTATTAAGCCAGTTTATCCATTGGAGAGATTCATGGAAGCAGAAAGGCAAGAACATGTGAGAGTCAGGGTAATTGCACTGAACTTCATCTATAGGCATCTCTTTAAATGATGGCCCTAGGGTTGTTTCTAAGAAAGCGGATTGAGGGTACAAAAGGTGTATTGAGTAGCCTACACTTGTGAAAAGAGCTGATTCAAGAGCTATAGCGCAAGGTGTATCCATTGTTGAAGAAGAAGGAAGAAAGTCATAATAATGACAAAATACCAGGTCTAGAAATGGATTATATTGGGCAGAGAATGTGCTGAAATGATGATTTAAAAGATATGGATGGATCACGTGCCAGTCGTTTCTTGCAGATTTGAAAAGACTAAGGATAGATTGAAGGGCTACATGTGGAACATTAGCCGCAATCCTCAAACTTGACAACCAATGACAGTATGATAGCTGAGCGGGGCCAGTATAGCGGAAAAAGTTTAAATTCAAAAGAGCCAAAAGGACGCCCGAATATGGAGTATTTAGTAGCATTTTTTTTTTTGGAGGGGGCAATGTTTTTACCCAAAATTAGTAAGATATAAGGGTGACACGTGAAAGGAATCTGACGGTTATAAGGGAGATTGTGAGAGTCCACAATTGACAGGATGGTTACAGGAACAAGACTCTTAGAATACTGAGAAACAAGGAGACATGACATTATGAGTTGTTAATTGAAAACGGTTTAGCACACATTTATGTATCTTAAGGGACAAGGTCGTGATCATCAGTCATGGCTGAAAAAGTTGGATCAAATTGTTGAGAGTCATCTATATAAATAGGAGAGGCTAGATCACTGAGAAAGGATCCCATGATCAATCACAAAAATTCTTCATAGAGCTAGTATATCTTTCTAGAAAAATCAGAAGATTGAGAAATTTTAGCTTAGACTTGAAGCTTTAAGAGGAGAGTACATTTTGCTATGATATTTAGGGAGAATTAGTCGTATTCTTTATGCCAATTTTTCACAAGTATTGGTACTATATCGCTGTATATTCACATGTCTATTTTTCCCTTGGAAAATTCATGTTATGCTTAGGAATGTACTCTATAGCATGTTCCTGAATTTTTATCAACTGTGTTCACTTATTCACGTCCATCCTCTTTTGGAACAGAGGTTAATTGATGATGAAGTAGAAAAGGTCAAAGGTTTTTCATACGGATTCACTCATCCCCTTCCGGGAAACAAGTCTAGTATTGGATTCGTATTCCAGATTCGAATTTAATTTACTTGTTACTTTGTATTCTCACTATTTACTTTACAGTAGGTAAATTATTTAAAGTCTTTGAAACTCAAAGGCATAGAAAATAACTTAGAGGTAACCTTAAGCCTCGCTATAGTTGCCTGAACAATCACGATTTTAGAACCCTATGTCGGTTCGATTTGTTAAGGTCATACGTGTTTTGATTTTAAGTCCACTTGGAACTTTGACATGCCCACAATTCGAAAATACACCAAATAAATAGGCTCAATAGTACATGTAAGAATTTTTAATAATTGGTATATGAAATTTAAAACACATAAATTACAAGATTTAGATCATACATGAGTGAGCTATGATATTCGATCTCCAAGTTTCTTTCGCGGAAGTAGAATGCCAGTGTCTTTATCTCATTCTTCAAAGCAATAGACGACTTACAATTGGACAAGTCAAATTAGGTTATGAAGTGGAGAGTGACCTAGTCTGTCTATTTATAATGAATTTAATGGGATCTCCCATTATAAACCGCAATTAAATTAAGGCCTACATTTACCGTCTCAACCACATCAATTAAAAGAATGTATATAAGCACATCAAAATAGACAACTTAATAAATTTGGGCTCACATCATTGGACTATAAATTCAGTTCATTTTTCACAAATTTAAAATTAACTATAAATTAATTAAAGTCCAATATGAAAAAATTCTAACATAAATAATTCAACCATTTGACATTTCCACCTACATCAAAAAGTCTTTGTCTTGTATCATAATTTCAGCTTAAAATGGAGGCTGGATTTGAATAAACGCTAAGAGTTGGTGGGTCAATTAAGGCAAAAAGATAGGCTCCATGACCATAACATCGTCAATTATTTGTTTAGTCACATTCAATTTTTCTAGAATTCAACATTTTAATTGCTCTAAAACAGATCCATTAACCAATATCTTTTTTTTGAAAGAGATTGGAATTTATTCAAATCGTATGAGCATAATTACAATCAATAACTAAAATAGAGGACAACTCTAGACAAGCTGAGACCCAATCTCTAGGTAAAATTGATGCACTAGATGTCTTGGCCACCCAATGAGCATCTCCACTTGTAGAGCGAGGTTGACAGAGAATGATTAGGTTTAACCATATGCAACTTGAATTTGCCTCATGGATAGCCTAACAGTAAAACCCGTAGCCTGCCATTTTTTGTTAAGTTATCCTTTTCATCTCTTGATATTACGTGTTGGAATCAGATCATTTTAATTTGAAGTTTCATCAAATTTGACCAAGGTTTTTCTCATATTAATTGTGTATCAATGTGTGTCTATTGGAACCATATTACTAATAGAGGGTACTGAATGAATGAATTCTAGTTTTTTTTTATATATATAAAAAAAGGAATGAATGAGTTTGATCAACATTAGCAAAAAATGAAATTGAGAGGATCCGATTCTTTCACCATTAAACTTATCACAAAAATTTTGATGTCTTACCAAGATAAATTAAAATGCAGTTTGGCCCTCACCACTACTGTTGTTGCTTGTTGCACTCAACATTTTAAGTTACAAATTGAAAAAGAATAATGATGGGAGGCCTTAAAATTTTGAAGAGAATAATGTCAATTGTGATGTTATATTTTAATAATTCCAATTATAGAGCATATATTTTAGCTCGGTAGGGTTCGAGTTCAAAACACCTTCCCTTGTGATTTAAGAATATATATCTTATTTTCTCAGAAGTTGTTGTTATCCTGGTATGTTTTTTTTTCTAGGAAGATAAATAACCGTATTTATCCAAAAATATATAGACAAAAAAAAAATCAAATCAGATCTAAGAGGGCAAATAAGATACTGCTCAAAGGGATTCTTCAATCCACAAATCTAATTCAGATATAAAGGTGACAATCTTTACTCATTACCCATTAATTCGCTTATAAATTAATGGGTTGGATAATAGCACTCAATTTAATTAAACGGGTTAAAATGGATTATAAATGGGTACTCATTTGATTGATACTTATTTTTCTATTAAATAACAAAAGTAATAAATCCAAATACACATACAAACTATTACACTAAACACACACATACTAATACACCAAAACACACAGACATGCACTATATACTAAAAAATACACCAAAATACCAAAATAAAAAAAATACATATATACTAATACACAAAAATGCATACATACTCTAACACACCAAAAAATATGCACATTAATACACCAAAAAAAACACTTACACATGCACACTAATTGATACACCACACGCACACACACATATACACTAAATACACACACACTAATGTGCCAAAACAACTATGCACACACATACACCAAGACATACACACATACTCACACACAAATACAACAAGATAAGGATGATATCATCTTAAGAGTTCTTATAAGATAAATAAAATAATGGTAGAAATTTTGAAGCATTTTTGAAATATTGATCTTGAAGTTTGAGTTTTTCACGTATTTACTTTCCTGGCAAATTTAGTTTTAGAGGCATTTAAGCTTAAGAAAGGTAGCTAGGTAAGTTTCTAAATATTTTAAGGTCAAATAATCCTACCATCGAATCCGGAAGGTCGAAAAACCTTGAGAGAAGTTAAATGGGGTGTAGTAGAAGGTTGGAAGTACTTCAGAGTTAAAGCGCATTTTGGAAAGAATTAAAATAGGAAGGAATTTGACACTACCTCAATATTTTCGCCATCACTTTTTACCCCGATGCTTGATTAAACTGATTCTTATGGCATTAGAGAACAGACTTCAACAACTATAAACGTGTATTTCATGAAAATTTTCTGAATTGACTTCTAACAAGGTCAAATTTGGCTTGGCAAATTAGGGCGGGTTATAGAATCTTGTAGTCCATTCAAACGGGAAAGGCTCCGTTCTAATGCACATTTGACCTAAAAAACTTGAATAGAAAATAAGAGATATTGGGAGTACAGCCCGTTTGAACACCAAAGACTTTGTTTGAATGTGTGCCAAACCGTTCAAATACCAATGCTTCCATTCCAACGCGCGTGCACGATTCTGCGCAATCAAATCCATCGTGCCTGAACTGCTGTTCATCCTATAAATACCCTAGGGACGTATTTTAGGGCTGTTTAAACATATTTTCAACCCTTGGAAGCCAAGAGGAGTTGGGAGAGAAGAAAATGGGTGAGATCTTGAAGGATTAACATGTAGAAATCGCATCCAAACAACGGATTTAGGTAGGGTTTCTTTCTCAAATTTATTCATTGAGGATTAGATCATTTGATTCCTGTTCTAAATAATATGATGGATCTATAGTGTTTTCACATTCTTTTTTATTACATGATTTGTTTCTTACAAAAATTACATGTTCTTGATGAAAAACCATAGATCTTAATGATGGTCAATTTGGATATATCTTTTTATGATCTCTTGCATGTTTTGATTGGATACTGTTCTATTTTAAAAATTGTGGGATTAGAAATTGTGAAATATGTGAATTTTATGAAAGTCTAGAATTATCTCTTATATGAGTGGGTGTGATGAATGTGGATTGCATTCGAATTTATATCGCAGAATATTTAAATGTGTTTCTTACCTCGGGGTTCGAAGGTTTTCTATCACTCATAGTGAGGTTAGTTCCTTGTGGGGTTTCAAACCATTATTCGTTCACGATGATTGAGGCTGAGAGCTAGTATACTATTCCTAAGAATGTTATATCAATGTCGATAAG
Source organism: Ilex asprella (assembly GCA_023539305.1). Taxonomy (NCBI): domain Eukaryota; kingdom Viridiplantae; phylum Streptophyta; class Magnoliopsida; order Aquifoliales; family Aquifoliaceae; genus Ilex; species Ilex asprella. Next base: position 15,081,537 of record CM042199.1, on the reverse strand, counting down.
TCGGTAAAAACATTTCCTAAAACGTTGTGGCCCTGTGGGGATTTATTGGATGTTTGTCGGTGTGGTGGACCAAATATATTTAGTGTGTAGATTCATGCAAGTCAATCTACGTACATGAGATATGTTGTTAAGAATTGTGATTTTCTGAATGATTCTATTCGACTTTGAATTTTACTGTTTAAGCAATCATAAATTAAAGATCATTACAATTTCACATCTTCTAATTCAAAAGTTATATATTTATTTTATTATAAACAACAAATGCAAAACATGCAAATAATCATGAAAAGTATACAAATTTGTATTTTAAGAGCTCCACCCAAAATTTATCATCCCAATACATTACTCTAAGACATAGTCAAAGATATAAAACTCAATTTCATGCATCCTAGATCAATGTTTGCTCACTTGGTTCAATTTCACACACATGTGATTAGGTTTTGTTAAATTTTGACAAACAAACCTCCAACACAAAAAGGATTCCGATAAGATTTAAATCATTAATAAGCTCATCATGAAATCCTAATGCATTGTCTAAATGAAAACATGACCGGCTAGTGAGTGTTCTAAATATTCTTTTTTTTGACAACTCCTCCTTTCTTTTATCATTTCTACTCAGTGACTTCAATCAACATAATTGTGAATTCCATATTTTAAGTGTATGCTTCTAAACATTACCATGAGCTTTACAAATTAGCAACTTTCAAGTAAGCATAAATACTCTCACAATTCAAGTGTGATTGTTTTTAGCCATTTATTTATGCCTCACTTTTTTTTTAGATTTGGTCACACTGGACTCTTTTCTCACAATTGGCCTTTAGCATCTTTTAAGAGATTAGTAGTTTAACTAACCTTTAACCATGTGTTTATCTATCCCCAACAGTTAGAGTCCTTTAATATCATTAATAATTTAAGCAAATCAAATTCCTAAGTGTGAAGGTGAATAGCAAAAAGGATATCAATTTTTTTTTGAATTTTTGTATTTCTTTTGTTTTTGATTTTTTAATTTTAATTTTTTTGTATTTTCATATATAAAAACAAATGGCAAAATAAACAAAAAAAATATGTACAAAAATGTAGGACCTTAAGGTGTTTGATGAAATGTGTGAAAGGTCATCTAGGTCCACACTCTCACCTCTCTTACTTTTTAGGAGCTATGACCTTACAAGAAACACTCTGTTGAGATGGTGAGTTTCTCAAGATCCTTCCTAGTCGTCCAAACTTGTTTTCCTTTTCGGGTAGGTTGGAGAATGGGTGGAGGACTAGCTCTCTTCTCCCCGGATGTGTGTAGATCAATTTTAACCTTGGGCGTAGAAAGAGCCTTGTGCACTCTAGCTTGTCATCCATGTGATGATGATGCATGTATATACTTGGACTCACGAGACCTCTCTAAAATCTTAGAAAAATTAACAACTTGATTGTTTAAAGCCTTAGATTGATGTGCTAGATGCTCAACCTGAAACCCTTCTTGAGGAAAAATCGTGTGGTTCACCAAAACCTAATCCACTACTCTCCAAGTCAACATACAAGTATTCAAGACTTATACCTCAATCAATACCATGGTTAGATGCTCCTTTACTTGCTATGTCTTCCCGCCGAAAGTCCCTCTCCAACGTCTGGTGTAGCTTCACTTGGACCTCTTTGCTGCACGGTTCGTCTAGACCTCAAACGATTATGGACATGCCAACAATCCTCGGTATATGCACACCAATGGGTTTGTCAACCAACAAATTCTTCTTTTCCAAGTTATGAAGTTAGGTAGAATCACTAGTGATAGCCTTTGGACCTTAAAGATCTAGGTTGTGGTGGAAACTTTTAAGATCGAAAGATAGTTTTCTCTCTTAGAAATCTCACAAGAGGCTTAACCTAGGTCTGAGAAAGGCTCTCCCGATTTATAGATCCGGAATGAGGATAATCTTAGTAAATAAGAAAACTCATATTTGTGAATGACTGCTCAATCAGTAGGAGGGTGATCATAAGGCGGTTGGCACTGAAAGAAAAATAAAGTCTCAAACCAACCGAGTAGCATCGCTCGAGTGACCATGGGCATCACACGAGCGACCATGGAAACCGCTCGAGCGAGCTCATAGGGCGAGCCTTGTGCTATTATCTCATGGCCTTTTCCCTTTTCTTTCTAAGTCATCAAGAGACTGCTCTTGCGCAAGCTAGCTATCATAGACCGGTCACTACGAGTTTTTAAGTATAAAATTATGCAAAAACTTACGGTCTGTTTGGTTTGTGTTTACAAAATAGTTTTTTGTTCTCAAATCTATAAAACAAGGGAGATGTTATTTGGTTAGTTTTTTGGTTCTCCAATTTTTTGAAAATTCTAAGAATTAAAGTGTGATTTTAGAGAACAATAAAATGGTATTTTCATTGTTTTCTAAGGTAAAATGAAAACACAGGAAACACTATCTCTAAATTAATGAGGTCTCCCCTTCGAGTTTCGTTGGAGACAAAAAATGTTGACTGACTATTCATCTTCTCCTCTCCCTCTCTCTGTCTCTGCGCAACAGATCTGTACGAACACAGATCTATGTGTGTGTGTGTGTGTGTGTGTGTGTGTGTATACATATGTTTTGTGTGATGTATGTGTGTGTATATATATATGGTTGTGTGTGTGTTTGTTTCTGCTAGGTAATAGAGAGAGAGATGGTTACTGTGTGAGAAGATAATGGAGAAAGAGAGAGATTTGCTGTGTGAAAAGATGATGGAGAGAGAGTTGCTGGGTGAGAAGGCGATGGACGTGACTCCCTGACTGGAGTGATAAGGTTTTTTCTTTTTTTTTTCAGAAGTGATAAGTTAAAAATTAGTTTTATGGATCGTTATCCAAACAAGTTTTACTATTTTTTATTCTTTAAAACTATTTTAAAAAATATATAACCAAACATGTTTTACAATCTAATTTTTTTTAAAAAATACTTTCTTAAAACTCTTCCCAAAAATAGTTTTCATATACTATTTTTTGAGATGCAAACCAAAAAGACTCTTATTCTCTTAAACACTAAAGTTGTTGCCCAAAAAGGGGTTCGATTGTGACTCAAACTATGTTTTCAAAACATATAAATGATTTAGATTTTTTTTTCTTTTAAATCACTTAGGAATCATAATCGGATTGCTAATTAACCTAAGTTAAAATAACTAAGAGTTCATCTTAGGTGTCTAAGGCATTACCTTTAGCCTAAGTATGAAGATGCATGCGGAGGTTGAATGATGTAGCTTTGACGCTTGATCTCCTAGCTTGAACTTGATTATATCATGACCATGGAATATGTTGAGTTTTTACAATGGGCTCCTTGAAATTAGTGTGACGCCCCAAAAATCGAGGGTCTTTTGTTTACCATTGATGACCCATCAACCCGCGAAAATACCAGTGAATGTCGCATAACCCGACATCACGTGTTAACATCCTCTTAACCGGGACTATAACCCAAAATGTAATTCGGTTTCAATTATACATTAGATCCAATCAAAGTCCAATAGATCGTGATTTATACTTCACTATAGTTTATTTACATCATTGGAGGGAAGGAAAACATAGGCCAAAAGCATGGCAAAACACATTTAAAATTTTAGATTTTTTAAAAGCGTACCGCTACGGTTTGCCCACTGGAGTTGGGCGTACCGGTATGGGTAAATTGTAACGGTACAGTCTGCCTTCTGGGCAGCAGCGTACTGGTACATAGTACCATTACTCTATGCCTAGTTTTTCCTATTTCACCTGTTTTTCATTTCAAACCCATTCCAAACCTCCCCAAAATCATCCAAAACTTATACAACATATATTTGAATCTCAAATATAGTTAATATAAGTTCTATTATAATCATTTGCATAAGTTTACATGCCCAAACATAACTTTCACAATTGTTTTACAAAATGGTTCAAAAGCCACAAGTCGGCCCGCCCCTCTTCATCCTAGAGGCTCAATATAGGAGCCAACTGTCCACACCTGAAATGTTTTCCCATATAGGGTGAGTCAAGCTTAATAGAATATCTCCTACAGAGGCTACTCCCCACCTAGATGCATATGAAGTGTTCACATGCAACATTCAACAATTCATAACATTTCAAGCAAGAATATACATTCAATGTTAGCGTTTATCATGTCATGCCATGAAATGGGATGAGACTCACTCCTGCAACTCAACCCGAGCCCTTCCTGGTTCCTCAACACATGCAAGTGTCAATGTGTATGAATCCGTCATCTATGTTACGCATCAAATGACGATTACCGATCTAGGGTTTTTGTTGTGGTGGATATTCATGGACTTACACCAAAGGTCACCCAACTTACACGGAATTTACGGACTTCCACCGAAGATTCCGTGTACACCTACACAATTTATGGACCAAACTAAGGGAGTGCGTACCCCAACTACTGGACCTTGCACCCGAGAGATCTTTTAACCCCTTCTTGCAATCCCGACCCAATTTTCTTTCATGCAACCATGCGGCTCAACGGGATTTTCAATCCACACCTTTCGAGTCTACCCGTCGTCCACCAAGTGAGGTGATGACGACCACCATGCACACACACCCTCATGATGCGATGTCTTCGTGCAAATGCAATGTAATGAACCATTGCATGTCAATGTCATGTTCCACATGTAATGAATGTCATATGGACAATTTAAACCACACATCAACATATCTCATGAAAATTTATATCATATGCATATAACTTTCATAAATCACCATTATGCTTAATATATCAATAAACATATGTCCACATGTCGCAACAAACTCAAACATGTTATTTCAATTACATCAAAATAACAACATTCAATTATCTAAGGTATTTAATCAAACACCTTCAAGGCAAAATATAACATATAGCATGCCCACACAATCCCAAGTTCCAAGAGATCACATAAGAACTTTCACATATCAAATTCAAACTAGAATTTAGTCTAAGTCATTTCTAGACTCGTTTTCCATTTTCATAATCATATATACATAGGTCAATATATACATACACCCAACCCTTGTCCCTTGGACATCATAGGGTAGGAATAAAACCAACATAGGAAGAACTCTACCTCTTGAAGCATAAATCGAAGAGAAGAACCTTCAAGAACACCAACAAGGCCCAAAACTCTTGATTTTTCCCAAAGTCTCCCCTTGGATCTTCGGTGAAATCTCTTGTTTTTGATACGTAGACGTAGCCCTCCTCGAGGTGATCGACTTTAAGACTTGGCTCGATGAATTTCGACTGACGAAACTCCGAGAATCAGCGAAAGAAATTTTGGTTTCTCTTTTTTCTCTCTCTTTTCTCCCACACGTTAAAACCAGTAGAGTTGAGCTGATATTTAGTGCAAAATATCTAATTTTAGTCTCTATTTATAATTTTCAAGACTCGGCCCGAGTCGTGCCACATGTCCCCAATTAGCTTCAGCTAACATCAATTCTAAGAAAAAAAATTCTTTCGAAGAATAGTGTGTTGTACCACAATCTACCAAACATGCATTTTCAGGACTCGCATTCATTAGTAGCGGTAACCATGCATGAACCAAATTGTCAATACTTTCCTTTAATTGCGTATGCAAATATTAAATTAGATAAATATATTTATCTTTTTAATCAAATATATATATTGTAGGATACAAACCATAGAAAGCAAGATTATTTATTCTAAATTTTCTATGGCTCCTGAAATAAATATTTCGCAAACTCTTATTTGCTATATGTTGTGTATTCTTATATTCTTATGTAATAATAATTTTTTTCTTTATATATTACTTTATCACATCGGTCATAATTCTACAAAATTATTTGACGCAATATTTATCAAAGAACTGTTTGTAATTCATAGTTGATTTTTGCTTTTTTCTTTTGGCAATTTCCTAGTATACTCATGCAAAAATTATTTGTCTTTTTTTTATTGATATTAGTACAATAGTTAGATAAGAGATTCGAACAGGTGACCTTCCACTCCCTCGAGGTGGAGTTAACCATCTCGAGTAAACCCGTCAATCTACAAAGATTCGACAAACCAAAATATATATAAACATGCTTTCATAATAAATTACCAATAATAGGATAAAAAATATAGTATTAATCAAGATGGGCATTTCCACCACTAGTAAAATAATCAGTGCTACTACTAGGATCAACAAGATATTCTAAAATATCAAAATGATTTATATTGAATGGTTTATTTTAATAATCAGTAAAATTTGTTTTTATCCTCTTGCACTTTTCATTTATTGATGAATGGTAAAGATCCCCTAGATGTCTGGTGGTACAACAAGTACGTAACCAATGTCCTTTCATCACACATCTACAATAAACTTCTTCGTAGACTTTGGGAGGTTTATTCTATAAAATCTTCCCATTGTATGGTTTTGTTTCTTTCTTTGACCACTTTTAGTGGTAAGGTGGGTTGGTATGACTATGATGCCAAGTATTTTGCCTATAACTATGGCCCCAGCCCCAGCCTCAACCCCAACCTTGATCACGACCTTGATGCGATGTGACATTCACTTCAGAGAACGTTTTTTATCCAATCGAGCGAGCATTGTGATTTTTCATCAGAAACTCATTATTTTTTCCAGCAACAAGAATACATGCTATCATATCAAAATAGTTCTCAAACCTATGCTTTTATATTGCTGCTGCAGGAACAAATTAGAGGCATGGAGTCGATGTCAATTATGAACTAATTCTGAATTATATTCGCTTATACTTATAAAATCCTGGAACCTTAGGTTCACTAATTCATTGCGAGCATATGCCAAAATAACAGTCTTTTGATGGTCATACATTTCCTTCAAATTATCCCAGAGATTTAGTGAATCTTTTACCGTCGTATATTCATTTTCCAATCCTTCATCAATATGATGACAAAGGAAAATCATGGCTTTCGCGCGATTCTACGTGGACGCAGTATTCTCTGCTACAATCGTGTTCTTAAGTTTTTATGGCAGTCGGGTGGATATCAGCATCAAGGACCCACGTCAAATAAGTATTTCAAGTAATGTCGAGGATTTTAAATTCGAGTCTTGAGAAGTTCAACATTACTATAAATGACAAAATGTAATAACACATTTAGAATTCAATAAATAATGAATTAATAAGCATGCCAATAAATTGTACAAAACTACTAACGAAATCTACTCAAATATTCTTGAATAATGAGCATCAATTAAATTCATGAGTTTATAATGATAGTATTTTATCCATAGCTACTAACACATAAATTTAAAAAATAAATATATGACTTGCAGCAAAAGTCATCTTAACAATAATAATTCAATGCATACAATTAAAGTTAATAGAATTTTATAGCAATGTCTTCAAAACTTTCATGAATTATAAAATATTAAAAGAAAGTCATTAGAACTTTTGAAATCTGTAAGATTTCTGTAAATTATAAAACTAATTTGAAGTTTTTAGGTCTTCTATAATTTTTTTTAATTAAGTTACAAATCAAATAACAAATATTAAATTATAAATGAAGCTTCCAAGTACAATATATAGTATTCTTGACTTACCATTACTTCAAAATTATTTCAAAAATAGAGGTTTTTCTTTAGATGATTACAGACTTATGTTGATAACATGTTGTGAAATCGATAAACTATCAATAAAATATAAAGAGAGCAATACACAAAATATATTTAAATAAATCCTTCAAGAACTTAATATATTAATGTGTTGATCTTGAAGATCACAGTTTTCTTTTCTTTATCTTTTATTCACTATCTTCGGTTCACTCAATATATACTACTTATACAAACTCCAAATGCCTTCTATAGGCAAAAGGATTTGATAGCCTTTTATGAGGCAGGCGTAAAAATGGTTAGAAAATAAAGAGGTTAGTTGGATGGTTGGGTCAAGATCACCCACCGATGTATAATATATGAACAATAAAGAAGATTTGCAAGTCCCCCGTTTGATCAAAAGCACAATTTAAACATTGTAGGTTCAATGGCCAAACAAATTGCGAGCCATAGATTTATAATTTCTAAGTTTGGATCCCCTTGATTGCATAAAACCCAACTTTAACGGATTTATGTAGTTTACATGTAATTGTAAGCTTTTTAATCACCATGACACATTTCACATTGAGAAAAGTTGGACCAAATTTCTTGGAAAGAATGACGAGACCTCAACATTGGGTCGCAAAGCAACATGCTATCACACCATCTTATTAAAGTCACCATTTCTCTACATGGCATCAGCCACACCCTTCAAGGAAGATAGAAAATAGAAGCATTTTCAGAGATTCACAATTCACAATGATGTATCTATCCTTTTGACTTCAGGTTCAATATCCACAAGGAGAGCACATTACAAACAACAGGTATATGACATAATACATCAAGACATCTTTGTAACTTACACAACATATTACTCACAAATTTCAATTAAGCATATCAAGAATTGGATTCCACATCATCTTCCATCTCATACACAGCTTGAAGGGGACCACTCCCAGGTATAAACCCACTGTCTAGGAGATTATTCACAGGACCATTCCCGAACAGACATACCTGTGGTTCAATCTTGTTCAGTCGGTTCCATTCATCACTAGCCAAAGACCAACTGAAAATGTCTATGTTTTTCGTTATCCTATCAGGCTTCACGCTACATGGTAGGACACTTGTTCCCCTTTGCAGACCCCACCGCAAAATAACCTACAGATTCCATAAAAGGAACAAATCATTACTCAGAAAAGCAATGAGCATCCCTAAACTGTACTCTTTTACAAAAAAACTAAGAGATACTTAAAAGGCACACGTCAGTTGTCAGAACTCAGAAGTTATGAGGATCCCCTAAATTGCAATCTTTTACAGAAAACTGTACTCTTTTATTAAGGCACATATTAGCCCTGCTCTCAATGGAAGCCTTATCTGATCAGAATAGAGCAATTCTGTCATTTTGGCTAGAACCTAGTGGTAGTTTTTGTTTTAATTTTCCTAATTTCTCATTTTTCTTTTCTTTTTGACCAAAACTCGGGCATCGTTTGATGGCCATTTCCCAAAAAAGGTCATTAAAAGAAGAATGACTACTCCTTAAAAGGATATGGTAAAGAAGATCTGAGTTTGCCACCATATCAACGTCAGAATCTCAGAAAAATCAACTTCATGAAATAAAATTAATTGAAAAGCTCAAAAAGCTAAATGAGAGAGACATGCTTGTGATAAAAGTGAGTGGTTATCATGGCCGGACAGTTCATCAGGACAGCAGCACAAAATTTCATAATAATTTCTGAAGGAAATATTTGTTGTGCTAGGTAATGTGTTTTAAGTTTTGGGCTCATTTAGCGTCCCTATCTTTTTTCCCACTCTGCTTCCTTATTGGCAGTGCCTTTGGGAATTCTTTTGCTCGATTTACATATATTATTCTTCCTTCAGGTAATTCAACTTGCTCCCTTACATCTATTCAAAAATCCCTATGATGCATCATGTCTACTCATAATACTCACGTGACGAAATTACATAAAGCAAATCCAGTGGTTCATTAGAATTAAGCTTAAATAAAATATATATTGTACAAAGTACTAGCGAGTGAGACAGACAGAAATAAACAACAATAAGTCAATTAACCACAAAATATCATTAACTTTTTTAGACATACTAGAACCATCAACATAAAAATTACTGCAGAGGAATAGATGATGTTATCCTCCTGCAGAAAAAGATACGCCACTATGCAACTCTGCTGATGCCATGTAAAACCTGAGGATTTGGTGGTTTAAACATTAAATAACAAAAAAAAAATTGAAATTCAAGTCAGGACCTGGAAAACTTTCAAGGGTCCCATAGAAATGAAAAATGGCCCTTTGCATTACTCTGTAATTCTCCATACGAATCAATAATTATAATCAGTCATCATAGCAAATGATGGTCAAATTTTGATATAAGCTTTCATTGCATGAAAACTCAAAACTGATGGTATGGGAAGATTTTTAAAACAGCAGTAAGACCACCACTCTTTATGACACAGTGTTAGGCAGCTATATTTGTGTAATATGCGATTTACTAAAATCAGGATCTTAAGAAAGATGAGTAGCTATATAAGAATGAAAAATAATAGAAGAAAAACAAGAATCCACTGACAACTGGAAGTGGAATCAACAAAAGATACGATGAGAAAGTTGTCTAAGTTTTCTTGTGCAATGAACCAACTAATGCAGTGGGATAGAAAGGTGATGCAATGCAAGTATTAAAAGGACAAGATAGCTAGCAGATATGTAGGTTCGGGCTATAAGCAAAGAGCCATGGGTTTAACCAAGACTTTTAAGTGTACGGCGAGCTAGGAGCACACCCAGCTGGATCCGATGGCCAAAGAAATCCCATAACCCCAGGATTTTAAAAACCTGGTCAAAATTTATTTTTTGTTTTTTCGTTGTACAAAAGAGTAAACTAAAATCTAACATGGGGAACTTCAGAGGGGCATAGTCACAACACACACTGTATACGATTAAAGTTAAATATACAAAAAATGACCCAGGGTCAGCATATTGGCTACTAAATCCAAAAGTGCTTCCAAAAGAAGATTAACATTTCTTGTTTAACTAGGAAACAAAAAAACCAACAAGGTGCTCTTCAAGTTTTGAATTGGCACCTCCACCCCTCAAAATGACTCCTCTTTTCCCTCAAATTGCTTCATATCAGCCAATACATGGCACTGTTACAGAATTCCATTTTATTTCTGTAACTGCAACAGAACTTAAAAAGATACAGGCCAGGTCAAGCAAATTTCATAGTTGTTTCCTTTACAAAACTACCAATACCCAATGGCTTCCAGCCAAGAAAAAAGTGCCAGCTTGAACTGTTCTTCTAAACCCAAATACTTTTGCAAAGAAAGTAAGCCGTAAGCATCACAATAAACACCCTATGATAAGATTTCACCTCAAGTTCCTGTTCTTGAAACCCCACTACTACAAATAGGGATATGGATGCCCATTATTATGAGCGAAATTTGGCCAAAAGTCTAACCAGACGCTCTTTTAAGCCATTAAGCCTAAACAAGGCATTTTTAAGGCATTAAGCACAGGTTAGCTACTCTTTTTTGTTTTTTAGTCTAAACTAATTGAATACTTTTGTTTAATTACCAGAAAGCCCTTAAGTATATCACGTTGGTTTCTTTCTTTTTTAAAAAAATGTTTTCTATCTTTTCCCCACTCTCTCTTCTAGTCCATCTTTCTCTCTTTTCCCCCCCGACACACACACTCTCTCTCTCTCTTCTCCATCTTTCTCCCCTTCTCCCCCACTCTGGTTCTCGCTGTGGATCAAAACCATGCTCTTTGTCAATATTGTCCATTGAAATGAAAATCTCCATCACCATTGGGTCAGAAATATGTGAACAGAAGTCCAAAAGACACATTCCAAATAGGCGTAAGAATCGAAATAGAAGCAAAAAAGCAAAAGTCAAAGTCACTGTACAACTTGCTTGTTGTAAAAATTCTACGACGAAGTCACTGTCCATTTTGCTTAATGTTATACCCATCTTGCTATGGTTGACAAATTCATGAGGATGAACTCCATGACAGACTTGTTGCAATAAATGTCATTGCCACGCTGACAGTCCTCTGTCTATCTCTCTATGTACAATGCAATCTTCTGTTATGAGTTTTATTATCATCAAAGAATAAGAAAGTAAGGAAAAGACTAGTGTCACTTCGATACAACTTTGATTTTGTGTTTGAGTCAAGTTCTATTTATTTTTATTTTTTGTCACGATAAAAGTGTTGTATTGGTGTGACAGTGAAAAGAGTTATTTCACTATCCAAGTAAGCAAAATTAGGGTATTTCAATGTCCAGGACACCAAAATACATGAATTTTATTGCATTGGGACTATTCCATCGTCAAGTGGTTTCTTCTCTCACATTTTTTAAGTGTCGGATAACTTCTCTACATGAATTATGCCTAATTCATTGTACAGATGGTGCAGTTTAACAATATAGTCAAAATGGATACATTTCACCACCCGGACAGTGAAATATGTCTATTTAGAATGCAATTGGTCTAATATAGTGTTCCAACATTGAAGTACACCCAATTTTACAGTCACAGTGAAATTGCACCGTAAATTTTGACACTCAGGCCAATTTTAATGTCAATGTCACTGTCCAATTGCAATAAAATTCGTACTTCACTATCACAGTTGGACAGCAAGATATGCCCAATTTCAATGTCACTAAATTTGGTCAGTGAATTTTTGCACTTGTCACAGTTTGGACAATGAAATTAGACAGATTTTTGGACATTCATAGGCCACTTTAACTATCCAATTGCAATAAATTCACTCTGTCACGATTCAGACAGTGAACTATGCCCAATTTCAATATTTTGGGCACTGTCCAATTTTGTCCAACGATACTGAATCTCAATCTAATCAACTCCATTCATTAAGTACAATTTATTCTCAATTCCAACAAAAATCCCCTAAGTTTATTTCCAAATTAAGACGAAACCTCGTTAATCCCATTAATTATATCAATTATGTCTTGCTAAAAAAAGACAATAAGGTTTGAGCAAGATAAAAATACGTTTTATATATTGTAGAGGGATAGATAAGAGAGAGACAAAAGAGAGGAATTTAAGTAAGAAAGAGAAGAGAAAGACAGTGGACAAAAAATAGAGAGAAAGACAAATATAAAGAAGAGAGAAAAGATATAGATACATTAGATATATAAGATGGACGGATAAAGAAGAGAGAGTAATTTAAGGAGGAGAGGAGATAGAGAGTGGGACGAAATTGAACAGAGAACAATTTAAGAAAAAGAGATGAGAGCGGGACGAAAGAGAGAACAGAGAGAGTGAGACGAATTTTGAGGAAGAGAGAGTGTGACAGAAGAGAGAGGAGAGAGAGAATGTCTTTTAAATAAGAAAGTAAATCTCTTCAAAGAATGTAACTATAATTGTCCGTATAATCTTGTCTTTGTGACTATAATTGTCCTTTTGGACCCAAAAGTTCCTAACTGGGACTTTATGACTCAAAAGATGTAGCTATGGACTTGTAGTCCCTTTTCCCTCATTATTAACTGAACCTCCTAATCTTTACATAGTTTGCAACACTTTGCTTCCTTATTGGCAGCACTTGTAAATGGGCTTTTGAATCACAAAAGCCCGTTTAGAAAAGTCAGATTTGTTTTAGGAGAGATTAGAAAAGGACTTCAAGTGGAAGCCCATCTCCTAAATGCCCATTCCACAGAAGCTAAGATTCGGAGCTCCTCAAAACAACCTAAAAATGACTTCTCACAAAGTCGATAATGATTTAAGTGAGAAACAACAGGAGTTCCCAATATTAAACCCTGCTTCCACCAACTCAATACCCATTTTATCCCCAAGTCAAAATAAATATTGCATCTTCATTGTAGGGTGGCGGTGAATCCACCAGCAGAGCCATTGGCAGAGCTTCTAAATGTGATGCCTGCACTGCAATCAATTACGTCTTCTTTATACCAATACATTTTCACCATCTGGTAATGAAGTGAAGAAATGGAACTCCCAATGTCTTCAAAAGTAGTGCAGAAATGCAAGTCCCAAAGGCTGAGGAATTGTCCAATCAATCCAGCTGGATGGTGCATTCATTAGCACCATGGGATTTACTTTTACTCCGGATAGTGAACTCATTGAAATTAATTCATACTTGAAATAATATTTATTATACTATTCTTTGGTTAGAATCCCATGCAATATTTCATTTCTTGGTATCTAATAGTTCACATAAAAAACATTTAATTTGGATTTTGAGAATTTTTTATGAATTTTTAAAATAAATTCTTTAATTACTTAACAAATGTTTTACTCATTTATGTTGAATATCTGTTAGGTTTAATGTTAACCAGTAGTACGATAAGGTCATGGGCAATATTGATACGAATATGTTATTTTACACTTTTAGAGGTATGCCACCAAGCATGCTTAAGTAGTTCTAAACTCAAATGTGCTTTTAAAAGGCATGTTTGCCAAACACTTTTTTTATTTGATGAAAATCCGTAATGAAAAGTGCATCTTCATAAGATAGACTTTAACTTTCATAAGTCATGCCAAAAGCAACCTATATTCCTAGGTCTGGATGACATAAAGCAGACCAGAGAACACAGATCAATGTCGTTCGCTTCCAAGTAGCAGATGTTAAGGTTTGTCGACTTGAGTTGCATCAACTTTTGAATTTCACCACATCGAGTTATTGGATTACAAATTTCCACTCACAAGCTCCAGAACCCTAGACAAAGGAATTTAGGAGTGCAAGAACATGATGTGAAAAGTTAGTAGTGGATTCTAGCACTACTCTTTGTATAGAAGTTAAATTATAGAGATGACCCTATGATTTTATCTCTCTTTGGGAAACACAGCTTTCTATAGATACAGATCTGACCGTATATTTTCTTTTTTTTTCTTAGGATTTGGTATATTTAATATAGCCAGCACATCACAATGTTGAATATAGTATCTCATACCAAAGCAGGGTATTTAACTGGCCCCTCATTCGAAGCCAACATTAATGACAACATAGGGAAACTTTACACTGATAGGGTCATTTGCATGAGTTCAGCTTGCAACCATCAAGATGGTTCTTATTGCAGAACTTCTCTTTAGTGGGTCTTCGAATAACTTAAACTCAAAATTGTGCCGCTTCATGGACTTCAAAGTCATCTTGACAAACATGACTATACTTATTGCCTAGATAAGACCATTTATGGGCCTAGACAAGCTCTCCAAGCTAAGAGTACAAGCTATTTTTTTTATTTTCTCCACCCCCATTGTATTAAAAAATGAGACTGACACCTCCAGGCTTGTACAGCACTGGTTATGATTCATACCTATGACTCAGCTGCACTTGTATGCAGAAGTATTGTCTTAGGTGTTTCACTTAATCCAGAAGTTCATCTTGCCCGTACCATAGCTTGACTGGTGTGCTTCCTCCAAACATTGGTAATCTTGTCAGGTCCAAACTTAATCCAGAAGTTCATCTTGCCCGTACCATATGAAAGACCTGAATCTTCTTCACTACTTTTAATTACTGGCTTCGGGTCCAAACTCTACATGGGAATCTCCTCGTTGATATTTAAACTATGCAATCAAATTTCGCTCCCTAATTTATATATGAATAACTTGGCCAAACATTGCCCTACGCATAGTCACTACTGAAAATTCATGCACCCTTCCGCAACCAATCTGGTAGTTTGTGCATGCAAACCGTAATATGTCCAAGACACAGGCCTTATTCGAGTCAATGCCTTCATGATACTACAATTGTCACTGCCTGTTAGAGATTGACTAGGCTCAGGAAACCAGAAACAACCTATGTCTTTGGTCTTACACTTCTTACACACAAATTATAGTCCCACAATGTTCAGAAAAACAATCAACAGTTATTCTATCTCAGGAACTTGACATCAATCTCTAATAATCACAACCACATAGCTTTTCTTTTACAAAGGTCATGGTTTTTGCTTATTCTGAAATTGTGCCCAAGAGTTCGACACCTCTATTGTTGTAGTGGAACTGTAAATACGAGTTTGGGTGAATGTTGTAGTTCATAAATTGATGAAAAAGAACAAAATACAGAAAATAAGGACTTAGCATTGTTTGCCAAAAATAAGGGCATGCAAAATAGGAAAGCATGAGCATCTCAATTTGATTGATCACTGAAGGTCTCATCAACAGATACTTTTCCCATAAACCCCCTTAGGGGTATCCAAACCACGGTTCAAAGAATTGGCTAGACGTATTCAACCTTGCATATTTCGTTGTGATACTGTTCCATATTCCATGTAAACTACAAGTCAAAAACGCCTCGGCTAAGCTGTCGAAGATGTCTACAAGTCCATATGAATCACCCAAGTCACTCCTGTCGAATCAATTGATCCTTTCGGTGATGCCACAATGGCTTAAATCTCTTGCCATTCTCAACTCCTTTCTCAAGCTAGACTATCATGCATATTACCTTATATTGTTCCACGATATATTGTGGCCAATGCGTCTCAATTCCCTCCAAGTCAATGGCCGGTACCAAGATCTTGAACCTGATCCGATCCACAAAATGAAAGATTGGAAGATCTAAAGACCAAAAATACCCTTAACTGGATATGATGATTGGTACCTTAGAGAAACCCCAACATGAGTTGCATAAATTTCTCTATCAATATCCTTCTCGTATCCATGGTTCAAGATCACAATATCGGTCGTAAGTTATGGTACGATATCAGGCGACACATAAAAACTGTTACATAGAATAAGATGAATGTGACTAGAGATTTAGATTGTATCGTAGCATCGTAGAACAACACTAGCCAATTCAGTGATGATGACTCTTGGGGTTGACTTGAAGAAATCTTAGATGACTCAACCGTGTTGTGTGAGACTTATAATTTACATAGAATGTGAAACAATATTGATTCGGGCCTAAGTTGGGTACAAATCGACCAAATTGTTTCAATATCAACGGATACTTTGAACCATGTTCCTTGAATGACCTCCCATGCAAGCAGACAAGTAGAGGACTAGGGAGGATGGGAACACCCGGTCCAACCACATCCTTGTTAGGCATATCTAAATTACCGAAAGAAATCCCTTTCTATAGAGCTCCCAACTAAATCCTCATTGGGTAGCAAGAAATTATTTCTCCATGGAAAACCAAGGTACAAACACTAAAAGTGACAAACTCTCGTATTTGAGATTAGGTCTTAACAATGTAAACCTTTTGCCTCTCATTTATATCCTTCTAATTTGGTAATATTCTTGAACTACTTTCTTATTATCCTTTAGAGCATCCATGCCAACATCTCTCAAAATCCTATGGTTCCAATTTGGAACCTAAACATTTTTCAAAGTTATTGTCTACTTTTAAATATCATTTCCCCGTGTTTTTTAGAACTGGCAGCAATTTGAGCACTATATAGTGCTTTAGTTTGGGTAGCTTTCCTTTTTGATTGTCTTTACATGTCTAAAAAAACTGTTATTGATTGAAGATCGCTGGGTCAAAGAAAAAAATTTGGTTTGACAATTGTCTAGTTGTCTTATTATCTAGTTCATGTATCTAACCACTTGTGAGTGTTACTTTACTCGTATGTATCCTAAAGTTCTTATGCCTAAAATTAAAATGAACAAATGAATTCAAAGACACGACACAGTAAAGTTTTCAAGTTTTTTAAGGGAAAAATCCACAGCATAGCAATGTGGCAATATCTTGGCTGATGACTCTGTTTTTGTTCCACGTCAATTGTCTTCTATTGTTTGTTTTGTTTCTAGCTATTGATGCAAGATCAAAGTTCTTGCCACTTCAAAGTATGTATCAAAGAGGAGTTCGATCCATTGCTGTGGATGGTTGATGTCAAAAGGGATGTGGAAGAAGAGGCAGTAGGCCCCAATTAAAGTGATGGTAGAGATGAGGCATACAAGATTGATCTGGAAGGGCAATTGTGACCTTAAGGCATACCATGAGGTGGCCTTGAAGAGATTGATCTTGATGAAGATATCAAAACCTTCAACAGACAAGCAGCAGCTAGGGAAGAACTAGAATGTGGTTGAATGTTAGAAAAGAGATAGGTTTGAGCACTCAATTTAAACATTGTCGAATACAAGTAAAGTTGCTAATTTTTAGGCAAAATGTAGGCCGAAGATTATTTGGATAGGGAAGCGAGTTTCAAGAATTATTTTGAGTAAAAAACCATGGTTGAAGAGAGGAAGCTGTTGGTTCTAAAGCTCAAATTAAACAGTGTTGCACTTCAGTGCTGGAAGCAAGGGAAAAAATCAACTCCTAGGAGCATATGAAATCAAAGGAATGGAAGTAATTTTGTGTAGGTTGATTATGCAATTGAGTTATGTGAGTAGTTTCATTCACTAAAGCAACAGAATATAAAAGTGGAAGAGCACAATATTCTCACTTTGGGTTGGTTTAAATGAATTGGCAAACAAATGATGTCACATTATGTCTCAGTTTTGAATAAGTGCAGTGCAGACATGATGGATAACCATTAGCTTGTTCAACCTAGAAGATGCTCGACAATACGACTTAATGACTGAAAGAAGTTTTGGCGTAACGGTGATAGAAAATCTATTACTAGACGTCTTGGAGGTGAATTTCACTGAAGTACAAGATCTATCTAAGGTGTTTTGGGGAAACAAACAGCTAAAGGACAACTGGCGATCGCCACACTTAGTCAAACAAGTCGAAGCAACAATAATAGTAATCATGGTTCAAGGTTCAAGGTTACGATATCAACCACCAACTTGAATGGCACTAAGACACATTGTTAGCAACGCCACAGATCATTAAGAGGCAGTACACAAGAGGTGTTACATAGAAGTTAAACGTGATGAGAGATCAAGATCATATAGTAGGATTGCACAACAGTATTGGCCAATTCAGCGCCGATGATCCGGACGTCTCCGGGCTGACTCAAAGACGTCTTGAATGGCTCGGCTAAGTTACGTAAGACTTATGATTTGCGTGGAATGTTAGGCGGTATCAGATCAGAAGGTTCTGAGCCAGATTGACTAAGCCAAGTCATATCGGTATCAACTGATACTTTAAACCATAAATCGTGATGGTAGGGGTGAAGAGGGTAGGAAATTGCCAAACACAAAGCTCAGAACCACATTGGTGGAATTTAAACACTATCAGACATTTGACTGGATTGTAAAAAAAAAGGCCTTCGATTTAGCAAAACATAAGCCTCAATATGTGTTCTTGCTTTAGTTAGGGATAAAGACAGTGAGTATTCTTACAAGGTAGCCCAAACATTCACCTCAACCAAGAATTAAATATTAGAGATTGACAATGATAGTCAATTAATATAAACAACATTAAATTTATACATGATTAGCAATAGATATTTAATTTTCTGAATAAAGAATATTTTCGTTTAAAGTTGCCACTTTGTAGACTATTTCTATCATTCATAATGAAGCTCTCCCCACAACGACGGACTCATATTTGAAATTACTGCAACTTACGGATAACTCATCCCATTTTTTCAACATTGGCCCCTTTGGTTAACAAAAATTGGATGTAACCAAAGATTTGGAATGTCATATCTCTTCTTATGCTTGAATTGTTTTTTAAAACTTACGAGACTATTGGATTTTATAAATTTCCTAAGCAAACAAATGCATAGTATTTTTCCATTATATGAGTACAAGCCATGATGATTTCTTCACTAAAAAAAAGTAGATTTAGTAATATTTTTAAACTGAAGGAAAGAATATGACAATTACAATGTCAATCAAAATTTGATGATCAAAATGCATATATCTGAACCACATATAAAGCACTCAAAGCTAAGATAAATAATAATTAAACAAAAATTTAAATACCAGACAACTGAGTTAAATATCAAGTACCTGTTCAGGAGTCTTTTTATGCCTATCTGCTATTTCTGCAACAACCGACAATTTTAACATTGGCCCATGCACTGATCTTGACCTCCTAAATGAAATGCGAGGAGTACCAGGTTCATCTTCCCCACCTGACCCACCATCAGACGGTCCAGGACTGGAAGTTGGTACTCCTAAAGGTGTATGAGCAGATACATGTATACCTTTTGACTGACAAAATTTTACAAGTTCATCTTGCCTCCAGAAAGGATGCAACTCCACCTGGTAAAAGCAATCATATATATCAATCAGAAAACCTGAACTCCATAGGTAAAAATTCAGTCTGGCCTATATCACAGAAGGATGATTTTGTTTCCAATACCAAGCAAAAAAAACATATTGCTAGCTGCATGCGTGGATGACACCTAAATCTCACATTTCAACATTCAGTTTCAATACAATAACCTAAGAAATTGGACAAGCTGGCAAAATTATACAGGTGAGAAAAGACGTAATCATAGACCAAATAAAAAAGACATCATACGTAGTTAAAACAATCACTCATCAATTAGAAAACAAGTATTGTTCCAAGGAAAGGTTTGGATGAGATCTCGTGTGGCTTTGACTAAGTAAAGATGCATCCTTTTCGTTGGGAGATAAAAATATAAGACAATCCAACTAAGCATGTTCTGTATTAAATGATCATTTAGAAGAATAAACAGAAGGGAAAACCATCAAAAATTAAGCCATATCAACTTTCCAGTCCCACCAGAGTATCACAGAAAGTGATGAAATAAATATGTTCCCAGAAGACAATTCAAATTCAAAATGGATAATTACACAAACAGAGGGGCGTCAGGGTTTCTCAAGGTTCAAAATAACAAACATTAATTTGAACGTTTTGAATTGAGAAGAACTTTTAAAACTTATATGCATCAAAAATATTGAAAACACCAAGTACCAAGCATAAGGAAAACCTCATGGAAAAAAACATGAAAAAGACAATCTTGTTCTGGATGGTACCATTATTGACCTGCCCTTGCACTAGAAAATTGAAACCCCTTGAATAGGGTCCATCTCTTATCTAAACTTTAAAACTGCATACTGATTCTGAATTCCAACTCCTCTTAACCTGAATTTCCATGTTAGGTCTAGTTTCCATTGGCATATTCCATGGTCAAAATTTTAATTGAGTTCATGAACATCATGTATTTTCTCAATGGGTTGAAAGATGCATTATCAGAAGCTTGGATGACAAGAAATAGCTCAAGACAGAGGTTTAAGGTTCAGCTGGAAAATGCATCGATCCAGTGGTATTCTGGATAGATCCAAATTTATTTGATGGAAGTTGGATCGATCTGTATGTTTCTGCAATTAAAATGTTGGGAGCTGGATCGATCCACCCTCAACTTGGATTGATCGTGTGCATATGCTACTGTGTAAGATAGAATAGTCAGACCAATTGAACCCCCTCTAAGTCATGCACACAGTAATAACAGGTTTTAATTCCATTTCAATAATTTCCTGCAAAATCATATATAGTGATTATCATGCAGGTGATCGATATTTTTGGCACCAAATAGTTCAACCATCTGAAAGTTGCAGTTTACAGTTGTCAAGAAGCCATTCAACTAAATGGAAAATCGAAAACTCAGTTACATCAGCAGCTGAACTTTATGAGATATGTTTGCTATTCTTAAATTCCAGTTGTATACGCGTTGAACACCAAGTATCTAAAACCAACTATTTACCAAAAGAAACCTATAAGCAACTAAAAATTTGTCAAACCTAAGGGGAGAAAAATGTGAGAAATGTTGTAAGATGCCTATTACCCTGACAATGAAAAATGAAAGACGACGAGTTTAAAGCATAACAACACCTTGTTTTTCAAAAATTGCCATTACAAAAATTAGAACTGGAAGTCACACTTTGTGTCAGCTGTTTGTATAGTTCTTTGGCTTAGTCCAACACTTTTTGCAACAGTGAGCACCCTAGGAGGAAAACATCATTGCATACAGAACACATGGTCAAACAACTTGCTGATAGTTTTTATTCTGTCTTATCCAATTAGTTTCAGAAGGTCTAAAAAGGCTCCTTCTTGTGTTCTTGATAATCAACTGTTGAAAAACTTGTGATGAGAAATAAGTTGCTCTAGATAACTTAAATTTAAAGAAGAAAGTGGAAGTGGAACCAACCTGATTGACTGCTGGTACAATTCTGGCGAACCTGAGCAACTCTTTTATCTGCTGTATGCTGAAATTGCTAACTCCAATAGCTCGAACAAGACCCAACTCAACCAAACCTTCCATTGCCTTCCATGTAGTTTTCAGCCGGTTCAAAAATTGCCTGTATTCACTCCCCAAATGTGTAGGAGGATCAGTGGCATCTCCAAATGCCGAGCTCTCAGGCCAATGCATCAAATAAAGATCCAAGTATGACACTCCAAGATTCTTAAGAGACATTCTAACAGAATTCTCAATTTTATTGAGTGAATTCATAGTGCAATACAGCTTAGACGTCAAAAAAATATCCTCTCTCTTCAATGAACCTTTAAATGCTTCAGATAGTGCTTCTCCAACTTCAGCCTCATTTCCATAAAGATGCGCACAATCAATCTGACGGTAACCAACCAACAATGCCGTTTTTATGGCATCAACACAGAGATCACCACCACTCTGCCAAGTTCCAAGCCCTATAGCTGGAATTTTGGCACCTGTGTTCAACAGGAAGTAAGTCCCTGGTGTCCAAACTTTTCCTTTCATTCTTTCAGGCGAGCAACAAAGATGAACTTGACCCAGAAACCAAAACCCACAAAAATGTAAAAATTCAGACAAAGACCACTCAAAACTCCAATGAACTTGTGATAATTACAGGTGTTGAACAAAATCTAAGGGAAAAAGATATAATCCCAATATCTCAAGAGTGGCGATAACAAAAGCAAATCATATGGAAACCCAACCAGATCGATGAAGTATAGAACACCCAGTTCAGAAAAAGATCAAAAGTGATTGATGGGGTGATGGGTCCTAAGGACGAAGACAACAATATATTCCTAGTAAGAGAAGGACAACTTCAACTGCACGAAAGGCCAACAGATGTTTGTTGATTTATCCGAATGAAAGCAGAAAGCCAATCCAATAATCATCACCACAGCAAGTAAATAATGCTGATATACATTTCATGATCAAAACAAGAGGACTCAAATCAAGCAAACAAACTAACCTTTCTTTCCAAAAAACCACCAAACGCAGACCAGTTTTGTGGATTTGTCTTCGCATATATAATTGCAATATTCAAAAGGAAGGGATGGTCAACAATGACGACAGAGCAAAAAAACTATCCAAAACACAAAACAAACAGCTAGCTGTAAAATCAAACACTCTACATGTTAAACAAAGTCTCCATCCAACGTAAAAAGGAAGGCACTTCTTGTTGTATATTAATATTA
Organism: Ilex asprella; assembly: GCA_023539305.1. NCBI lineage: Eukaryota > Viridiplantae > Streptophyta > Magnoliopsida > Aquifoliales > Aquifoliaceae > Ilex > Ilex asprella. The sequence continues at coordinate 15,058,810 of CM042199.1, read as the reverse complement.
TACTACACTAACTATGTAAATCTTTGTTTTATTAGAAAATGAGGTAGAGACGAGGACTTAACAAAATAAATTGTCTTAAATGTCCCATTCAATCTCTAACCACTCAAGGTTTTGGAATAATTCATGGTATAAAATCTTTGATTCTACAAAATCGTAGGTTTTTTTTTTTTTTTGAACATTCAAGAACTAAGGCTCGATCTCCTTTATATGCTTCAAGTTTCATCTTTGCGTCATTGACTAGATTTTGCTTACTTATCTTAATTTTGTCAGAAGGAAAACACTAAATTTTTTTGTTTAAAATTGAAGGATGGTATTATCTTTTACACTAATTTATTAGCATAGTTAAGTGTTGCACTTTAGTCCTAAATTTTAAAGGTTGAAGTGTAGGTGTTTTTTTTTTTATTACAATGTTCAAATTTACGTCGACTACTGAGAGACGACCCAACAATATTAAAAAAAAATATGGGTTTTAGGGCCCAAAGTTTTAGAAAACCTCATAATTTTAGGTACATTACTAACCTACAAAAAAAATTAAATCCACTAAATTTTAAGCCTTACAAAAAAACCCAAAAAAATTAAATTCAATTAAATTTTTTATTGCAATAATTTGACCCTATAATTCAATCCATAACATTAAAAATTAAAAAAAATTAAAAAAATTTAAAAAAATACTCAAAAATCAACTCATAATTACTCTCACCCTCTCTCTAGTAAAAAAAAATTAAAATTAAACATTTTCTCTCCCTTTATGTGATAAAAAACAAAAATAAAAGTTGAAATATCTTTCTCGACAGCATTAACACATTTTTTTTTGTCTCCCTCTTATATAAAAAATTAAAAATAAATTAACTTTTTTAAAAAAATAATATTAAAAAATAAAAAAGAAACCCCTATTTAATATTTCCGTTTTAGGCATTAAATTGACTTGAGCTGCCCCTACAACTACTCTTTCGAGTTTAAATACTAGTCACTGTAGTCCGAGTGAATTTAAACGCTAAGGAATAAGGATGACTAATCATTGAAAAGTATGAAAAGTATTGAATATAAAACATTTGAGTTATAAGATGTTAGACAAATTATTATTAAACCACCCCTAAAAATTAAGTGTAGGTGTATTTACAAAGAAATAGAATGTAACTAGCTCAAACACCGTGAAATCCACATTAAGATTTGGTGATTGATTGTTATATTAGTCTTGTTAGGCTCGTTTCAGAGAGAAGTAATAGGTGTGATCAAGGGTCCCATAAATTCACCAATAAAGACGTATCGGAGTGATCTCTGAACTCCCCTTTAACCCACCCTTTAAAAAAAAATAAACAACGTGAAGTTAAAATATAAATTTATTTACGGATTGCATACAAATGATTACTATTCTCCTTTTACGCGTAAAAGTGGTCAATATCTCGTATAATTGCAAAATTGACATGCAGAAGACTACTTACCCAAAAAAAAAAAAGTATTGTATGACAATTATAAATTTCATGATACTTTTTTATAATTTTTGGGAGTAATTTACATGTTATGATCGTTATTAATAATTGCAGGATTGATTCTAAATTACCACAAACTTTTTAAATTGGCCCAAAAAATGTGTACTTTGAAACTCAAAAATTATAACATAACTTGAAAAATTATAATTTTTTTATTATATAAGATCCAAAACTTGTAACTCAGGTCACAAAATTTATAAAGTTTAGGAATAGGGTATCAAAATCTTCTCCAATTGATATACATCCTAATATTTTTTTGGTGTAATGTGTTAGGTCGCCTAATTTAAAGGACTGAAAAGGCACCAACCACCAACCCAACTTACAATTAGGAAGGCATTCATTGACCAACGGGGGAGAGAGAGAGAGAGAGATTGATTTCTCTTGTTGAGGTCACACTGAGACATTGATCGACTAAGATGGACAATCTCAAATGATAGTAGAGAAAAATAATATATTTAAATATTTAAATTCAAAATTTGATAATTTTTTATAGTCATGTCATAAATGTTTTAATTCCGATGTGGATGACTGCTTTTAACTGGACTGAAAAAAAAAATTAGTCAAAATGCATATAAACTGGTTAGGATACTCTAACAGTTGAAACAAGAAAAAAAAACGAAGGTGAGAAAATTTTTCAGCTCTTACTAGGCCTACAACCAATACAAAATTATTAGACAACTTATTTTGTCAAACATGCAAAAACATAAAATATTTTATGTATATTTTTTAATAATGTATAACATTTTACATATAAATAAAAATATTTTGGGCTCGTTTGGTTGTCATATTATGGAGGAATAAATTATTGTATTTGATTAAAATTTATTTAATCGTGTCTTATACTGCATTTTCCGTATAAATAGGTTTATTTCAATACCACCAAGAGATATAATATTATAATCCAAGTGAGATGTATTATATTGTAAATTACTTTTTTATCACTAAAAGCTGATAAACCGCATGTTTATCTCCTCATATGCGCACGTCTCTCACTCTCACTACGACGACTTATCTGTCTAACGTTCTCTCCTTCAACACAAATCAATCAAATATTGAGGTTAGATCTTCACCATTGTATATTTTAAATCTACAATAAACTTTTATTTTATTGAATTTTTTTCATCTTTGTTTTCAATATAAATTTCATAGATTTTTAGATTATTATTGGGGCTATTCATGTACCTGGGGAGACCGTCGTTTTTGTGTGTATACGACGACTTATCATTTTCTCCAATTAGGCAAAGTGGTCAACAAGTAAGCCCCTTAGTCTTGGCTGGTGGCCGCCTTTCACGCCTAACACAGTTGGGTAATATGCTTTTCATAGGTGGGAAGCCCAAACCCCATCAAAGTGGATATCAGAACTGCCACTGCTGAAAGAGGTAAGTTCCTTAAAGTTTGTATCACACCGCAAATTAGGGGGCATTTTATTCATAATTGAATATGAATGTCTCCATTCTATATGCTTTGCATGTTGGAGAATAGGCCATTAAGGAAATTACTGCACCCATTTACTGAAAACCTCTACCGGAGAAACCAAGAGCCCAGCCAGAAAAGCTAGCAATCTAGTCGTTGGGGATGACAGTATACCGAAAATGGCTATTTCCAAATACAGCCAAACCGCTATAGAAGATTGGGTCTCAGAATAAGGCCCTACTGAATTGGACAACCCAGAAGATGAAAACAATTACGGGTCATGGATCTTAGCCCAAAACAGGAGAAGGAAACCCACAGAGAAAAAAGGAATGAGCAAAGAAAAATGGTCCATTAATAGTAATAGGTACTAGGTCCTACAGGACCAAGACTTAGACCCACATGGACCCAAACCAGATTCACACCAAGTCCACCAGGCAATCTGAAATGAGAAGCCTAGACCAGGCCCTTCCCGCAAGAGACAATGGACATCAGAGGAACATAGGGTACGATTAAAAAAAGTGGTTCCAAACCGAGAGAACAAATTTCAATGCTATGGCCTACGGAGGTCAGACATCCCAAGGCTTAAATGACTCCTCGATTCAAGTAACCAATCCTACTGCTCACACCGACAAGCACAAGCCCAAAAGCGATAAACTATAGTTAAAGAAACCTAACAGGAATGATAACTTTACAGACGAAATGCACCTACACAAATCCGACACTTCCCCTTTCACACCATTAGAGCAACAACAAGGGGAATGACATCAAATGTGACAACTCCATAACTGTCAAAATAGTATCTCAAATTCAAAATTATTCATTTCAATAGGAGGTGGCATCAAGTGTTAGAAAATGACATCAATGATCTTGGGATGACAATTTTAGCAACTCTTGAGAGAAAAAGGGAGAGGTTGTATAGTTTTTCATATTCTACTGTTCACTCTCAATGGCTCTATTCAACAAAAAATTATTGATGGGTCAAGCCCAAATAGTCTAAATTATGTAAAAGGGCCCAACCTCAATTGAAGAGTCCAGTCATATGAAAATCCATCAATCCAAAGTTCAAGCTTGATCCAGCTGGAAGCCCTCCTCCTAAGGAATTGGAACACGAGCACGAAGATACCCTACTATATTTGTAAATTATCAAAACAGGAAACCCCTTACTTACTCCACCGCCTCACCTCCAAACCCCTAACTCTATAAAGAGTAAGCCCTCCTCACATCTAGGGCACGTCTTCCAAAACAGTCTACACTCGTCTCCTACACATTGCTCTCTAGCTCTCTCCCTCTCCCTCTTCTTCTCATTCAAAGCATTGTAGCTCCCCAGAGCAAACCTCTAACGGAGGAGAGTACCATTATTCATTAATAAAGAATACCGGCCACCGTTGCCATTGAAAGTGGATGTAAGCCATGACTGAACCACTACAAGCTCCTGTGTTAGCTATTCTTCAATTTGTTCTTTCATTGTTTATCTTCTAATCACCGATTAATTACCACGATACCATCCAACTCCTTGACTGTTGATCTTGCACCGATTTGTGCATCATCAGTTGTTCTTTATTAAGTTATGATAACATTTTAATTTTTTATTATAAAAATATATTCGTTAAATTGCGATCGTGATGCAAACTATACCGGTTAAAATATAATCATTAAGTTTAATTATATTTTTTATTAAAAAATATAGTTATATTATAATAACACCCCATTTTGGTACATGATTTTGGAGCAAATTTATGATTCATGGATATTAAAACACAGTTCAAAGTTACAAATGAGTGATTTGGCACCCAATATGGAAACTCTCTTTGGAATTGTTCTAAGAGCAAGTCTAAGGGGAGTGACAACACAGGTTGCAACCTTAAAACTGCCAAAATACCACCCCAAATTCAAAATTTATCATTCCAACTGAGGTGACATCAAGGGTTGGAAAATGACATCAATGGTCTTGGGGTGGCAATTTTGGCCACTCTGGAGAGAGAAAGGGAGAGGTTACAAAGTTTTTCAGATTCTACTATTCAATTTTAACGAATTTATTCAGCAAAAAATTTCTATTAATACAAAGATTTTGAAAGAGAAAATTCACCAAAGTTTTTCGTGAAAATCGCTGTAAGCTCTCTGCTCCTGATTCAAATCGTTGTGACTCTGTGGGTGTATGTGTCGTATGTCGATCAATGTTTATGGTTGATTTCGTAAAGTGGTCGTTATGGTGTGGCTGGATAGAGTGAGAGAATTGGGGTGATTAGGGTGTGGTTGTGCATGGCTTTTGCCGGCAAAGAGAGGGAGGAAACATGAGAGCGAGAGAAAGACAAATAGAGATAAATGGGAAGGGAAACAACCTTTAGGGTTAAAGAGATCTGGGGAATAATTTTGGAGAATATATGCGAGGCGAATTTGGAAACAAAGGGAGAACTGTAATTTATAATTTATAAATTTGTTTCAATGTATAGAGAAGGGATGGTAGATTTAATTTATAATTTATTTTAATTAAGGTTGATTTTATTTATTTTTTAATTGATTATTTTATGTTCATTATTTAAATTGATTATATATTTTTTTTAGATAGATTCAGAATTTGACGTTTCTTTCACTAATTTACTTATGAATGACGCCGATTTATATGATGATTATGTGTAGATCAATCTCACAGTATTGGTGCCAGTACAAAATGAAGTTGCTCCAAGAGTGAGAAAATCGAAAAGGACAAAGGACTTCTTTCTCTCGAAGATAAATAAATTGTGTCAGCATGATTTAACATGAGTAAAAATGCAATTACTGAGAATGAACAACAAGATGGTGCTTTCTGGCATAGAATATTGAAATACTTAGAACTTCATGGAGGCAATGAAGAAAAGTGTTCGTAAACTTCTATTAAAAGCCGTTAGACTGATATAAATGCAAAATGCGGCAAATTTGTCGGTTTTTATAGTCAAATTGAGAGACTGCGATAAAGTAGACACACCTAACAAAATAATGTAGTGATTGAACTATTTTAGATAGACATTACTATGATTTGATATTTGAACTATGGATCGAACGATTTCATATGTTTTACAGGTTGATGAAGCAAAATAAATGTTTGCTAAGATCATTGGAAAACCATTTCAATACGAGCATTGTTGAAATATATTGAAAATGGAGCAGAAATGGACTGATAATCTCACCAGCAATAAAAGAGCGAAAACTAATTCAACTAGTAGTCCTGCTGAATCAAATCATGTTGACTCTTGTTATTCAACTCCATATTTAATGGATGACACTGAACCCTCGTCCACTCCCAACTTTGATAGGTCATTGGGTAGAAAAGTTTCGAAGAAACCACTTAAAAATAAAGAGAAGCAAAACAGTATTGAAGAATCACTAGATCATCACCACTAAAATTAAAGGATGGAAGTGGAACGACAAAAAATTTAGCAGCACGACAAAATTTATGCTCAACAGGATGTAGCATTGGAGCAACATCGTAGACAGTTAGAAATTGAAGAAAGATAGGTGCGAGAAATTGAAAGGCAGAATGAAATGCAGAATAAAATGAAAATCATGGAAACCGACACTACTGACATGGATCCAATTTTTGCAACATATTGGAATAACCTAAAGATAGAGACTATGAAAAAGTGGGATTTTAATTTTTAGTCATTATTTATTATGTTATGATAGCATTTAAAATTTTTACTATAAAAATATATCTGCTAAATTGCGATTGTTATGAAAATTATACCCGTTAAAATATAATCATTAAGTTTAATTATATTTTTTAATAAATAATATTAAACTATTAAAATGACACCCCATTTTGTCGCCTGTCATTAGGAATACTTTTACAGATAAAAAATGATGAAATATGGCTCACCCTAGTTCACTTGACAATCTAGAGACTAAATCTTGCAATAGAGGTTTGTTTTCTTAGGAGATCGCCACAAACAACCTTGCAGTCACACTAAGAGCAGAGCCACCGTTGACTTCCCAAATGGAAGAAGCAAGGAGAATCCTCATACAACACCATAAAACCAATTTCCCAATGAATATGATGTTATCATCCATGAAGATTCAGACATGGAACTGTGGAGGAGCGGGTAGACAAAATTGAGAAGAGCAATGGATGACATATACAAGAATCATACCCTGAATGTCATTGTTTTAATGGAGACAAGGATACTAAGTCATGTGTTTGGAAATTTCTTTCATCAATTCGAAATTACCAGGTCAGAGATAGTTGAGCCCATTGGGAGATCTAGAGAAATCTAGATGTTCGAGGACCCTTCAAGAGTCGCAGTTCAAATCCAAGAATGTTCAAATCAAGTCATCCTTGCATTGATCACGACAGTAGGATACGTAGGCTGGATTTTCTCCGCCATCTATGGTAGTCTAGTAGCCGCTAGCAGAGAAGGGTTATAGAATAACTCAAGTAACAGGGGAGGAAATACCAGTCAACCGTGGCTAGTTACTGGAGATTTCGATGACTATTCCCATCAAGACGGAAGGAGAAGCAATAATTACGAGAGAAGTAACATATACAGGAAGTTCTAGGAACATATAAACAATTGAAACCTCTTGGATCTGGGGTCCAGTGGACCCAAACTGACTTGGACGAACAAGAGAAAGGAAATTGACCAAAACCCTCCTATGATTGGACAGATCGCTTGCAAATTCAGAATGGTCAATTCAATTCCTGGAAGCCAAAGACCAAAATCTACTTTGCACAAGCTTGGGCCACTGTCCAGTAGTCCTCCACCCATCAAGTACTCCTAAAACCTCTCCTCTTATTAAACCTTTTCAAATTGAAGCAGGATGGGACAACTAGGGAAGACTTCAAAGATATTGTTCACAAGCCTGGTTTATGTGTAATAACTCCTTATTTGAGGCAACAAAACAAATTGTAGAGGATGCCAAGGAATGGAATAAGGAAGTATTTGGTAATAACTTTAAAAGGAACAGAGAATTATAGCTAGATTGGAAGGTATGCAAAAAAACCCAAGAAAGATGATATTACTCATATCTAGAAGAATTGGAAGACATTAGGTTAAAGGAATACCATACTACACTTGAACAAGAGGAGATCCTTTGGCATAAAAAATCCAGAGCTAACTGGATCACTCAGGGAGAAAGAAACATTAAATTTTTCCATGTCTCCACCCTTGTAAGTGTTAGAATAAATTAAGTTTTTTTCTTTTTCAAAAATGGTTCCATCTTTCATCTTTTTCCTAAGAGTTATTTTAAAATATTTTGAATTATTATATATTATATATATGTACTAGAAATTACCCGTGCTTGAAGGCACTGCATAACTACAACAAAAACAATAACCCAAACTGCATCCATGTTGATGTATGTCATAATTCTACACCACCTATAACACACTCAGATCAAAATAACTATTATAACAAACAAAAATTCAATAATTAGCATGTACGAACTATTATTTTTTTAAAATGTCGTCAAAATTTAATTTGAAAATATTATCTTTGAACAATATTATAACTTATAGAATAAGATCTTTATGTAAATAAACATGACTTAAATCAATAATCTCATTGTATCACGTTAATAGTATTATTAACACTATATTTATCATACAAATATAAACTGAATTAACATCAAACTTAAACTAATAAGAATATGTAAGTAAGTACATTCACTCAATCCATAGAAACCAAATAACCCCAAAAATCAAGTCACAATGCCTTTCCATATTTGTCCCCAACAGAACCGCAAGCAATTGCTTATGCATGAAGGCACTATAAAACACACAAAAAAATCACAAATTAAAAAAAAATTGAGAAAGATCGTCAAATAATATTGACCCACTATTTTTTAAAAAACTAATCAACAAAATTCGTCTAAAAACATAACCATTGAATAATATCACGTGGTGTACATTGTTTATATAATCAAATTTAGTAATTGACGCAAAATTATTTTTTAAAAAAATGTCTGAAACCAATAAACAACATACCATTGCACCACAATAATACTTTAATACAACTACTTACCAACTATTGCAATATCATTATTCAAACATTTACAAAAATGTTGCACTTAATGCATTGACTAAATGAATAGTCATAAATGAAAAATATAATGACATCCACAACATTCTAAAGAAAATGAGTTCAAACCGATTTTCATCACTAATGATACTAAATATTGTCACCATATAACCATAAAATAAATATCTAAATAATAAAGAAATAAAAAAAAATTATTTTAAAAAATGACTTTCTTACAATCCAAAATAATACTCATAGACCATACAGTAAGGAAATACGAAAGACAAACCAAGTACATCTTGATTAAAAAACATATTTTAAAAGTTCATGCTAACCTTGAATTCACACCTAGTGTTTACTAAATTAGATCTACATTCACGACTTATTTTTTCAAGCGTAAGTCTCCCCACAGAATTCTGCATGCACAAATAATGAGCAGTAACAAATATATCATAATGAATTAATTCAAATAGCTTATAGTCACCGCACACAACAAAATTCAAAACTTTTCTCCCCAAAACAATCAAACAGCCTCAACAAAATTTGTAACTTTTCTCAAAATCAAAGGCTGCCATACAAACTCTTTTAAAACTACCTAGCAACACCTCTAACCACCACAAAATGTAGTTAGATAGAATTACATATTTACTTGGTAAAAGCTTGAACACGTGAATAAAGAAAGACCCATTGTTAAAATGAAATTTGACCCAATAAGCACAAAAAGTAATATTGCAAATTTGCTGGGAACAGACTTCACAAATACCATGAGTATCAAACTATATCATTGTCTTTAATAGTTTTTTTCAAATAGGTGTTTCACATAGACAAAAAAAAAAAATAGAGATTGAATGACTATTGTTTCAATACAATCTTGCAAGAAGACGCATACATCATGAAAAGTCATACCCGCCAAACAGTGATGACCAATGCATAATAAACACATGGGATTGATTGTCTTGATAACTTGATTTAAATAAAGGAACAATCAGAAGATTGAAATTGGTAATAATCCAACTGGCAATATAACAAAAGAGCTTTAAGCCATTAAAAAAAAATTCACGCCTTCCATATAGATGTAACTACAACTACATACCATTGTTCAGCTCACCTCATTCTTCGAATGGGCTTGCAAAAATAAAACCCAATCAATAAAAAAAATTACGTAAAAACCAAAGAAGACATCTTCAAATAATGACAATATGTTAGCCATTAGCTAGATTTTTTATGATTTGGTTCTGCTAGGAATTTTAAGAAATGGTTGATGTGCATTATCAACAAACGAAGTGGTATTATGGTAGCTAGTTAAACAAATATAACTTGCTTTTGCCAAAAAAAAATGGTGCACCATTAAGCTGAACCCAAAATAGGATACACACAACGCACACGGACACAAACTGAAACACAAAAATACCCACTATCACTGGTCACCAAAATCAATAAACTCCAATTCATAACTCGCAAACTCCGAAAAATCAAAATCCTAATTTCGTAATGGATGGATTATTCTCAGTACCAAACTAAGAAATTTCACAATCATAATCCACTAATTCATAAAGTTTTAAGCTTATATTGAAATTCAAAAAAAAAAACTCACATTGCAATTGCGGGAAGTAATTTATTGAAATTTTGCCGAAATCTCTAGCAATTTCTTGGCTTTATCAGTTCTTCAAAATTTTTCTCACATAAATGGTGTTTCACTCAAATCAAGCAAAGATTTCTCCAGAAAAATCCTAACCCAAATAATCTTTTTTCACAAAAATATACAAACGCAAAGAAAACAACATTTTTTTCAATCCCAACTCGTTGCGGGGTGTGTGTGATGTTGTGTCTATGGTTTCACTGTTCTCTGTGTGTGTATGGGTTCGAATGTGTGTGTGGGGAGGGGTTCGAATGTCTGTGTGTGGTGATAGAGAAAGAGAGAGGCTTACCTGAGTGAGTAGTCGTCACCGGTGGTGAGGTGAGTTAGACTATCGTAGGAGAGAGCGAAAGAGACTGTCCTTGTCTCTGTGTGTGTTTTTGGCAAGAACGTCTGTCGTAGGGGAGAGAGAGAGACAAGGAGACAAATTGACTTTTTTGGGGTTTTGTGTAGTGGGTTTTAATTTTTGGGCGGGATTTAATATTTGGGTGAGATTAGATTAGATGAATTTTGATGATATCTAAATCGTATATTTAAATTTTAATTAAGCCTTAGTTGTTCTTCTCCTTTTTTAAATTGAGAGTATTAATTTCAATTTTGGATATTTGAAATTGTCTCTATAATTGTCTAAGTCAAACTCTCCAATAGTTTAAATGGGGATGATGAGAGATAAAAGGAATGTAGTAGAGTCTTAGTCAATCTCTTCAATGGTTTAAATGGAAATGAGGAGTGATAAAAGGAATGTAGTAGAGTCCTATTGGAATGTAGATTAATTAGGATCGTCGGATCAATGATACTGAATCGATCTGAACCGTCTTTTATATTGAGATTATGTTATCCGTTAGATGTGTTTATATTTTGTTTCAAAACGATTTGGACCTCTCTTTGTCTCCAAAATTCAAACTCAGCTCTACTTTATTATATAGATAAGATATGACAGTTGGTAGAGTTGAAACTTGAAGTTTAATTAAGTTTTTTTTAAACCGCTATACTTGGAGTCCAACCGTTGCACTGCAACGGCACTTTACCATTGTTTTGTGCAAAGATACCTTTTCCCACTAGGTATGGCTTATGCCTATAAAGAGACAAATTCTTTGAGTATTGATAGATATTCAAAACTCCCAGCAACTTACAGAAAAAATCATTTGTTTCATTTGGTCTTCGTACAAGAACAGTCGGCAAAAACTTTAGTATCATTTTACATTAGTTGTTCAGAAAGGGCTTTGTTCTTTTCTATATTCTTAAATATTTTGATCATACTAAATTTTGGGCAACTCGATTAGAGTCTGATTCATCTCCACTCTTCGGTGTACGTAAACCCTGAGGAGTTCTTGCTTTTGAATCTGGGTTGTATCTTGGAGCCACTGAAGTCCGCTAATACCTTTATGTAGGGAGGCTCAGTCGCTGTAGGACAACATTTCAACGTGCCTCACAGATCTTCAAAGGCTAAATCTTTCTAATTTTTTTTCTTTTATATTGTGTTCAATTGCATTTATTTAATTATTAGTTTTAATTTGATACATGTTTCAATAGTTATATTATATGAATCCACAATATATAATTTGCTACTGTCAAAATTAGTTTATGAAGTTGTTACTCTTTCACAAATTTTATTCGTTATTTAGTTTAAGTATTAAATTGTATGTGTTAGACTTATTCATTTAATATTGTTTAGTGGTTGTTCACTTTTTTTGGCTTTGGTTTTGTTCCTGTGTTCTTACATCCTAAAGCGACTCAACTGTTTGTTTGTTTAAGTTGTGTTTTAGTTTAAATTAATACATGAACAGGTACTAGTATTTGTAATTATATAAAAAAAAATTGGAAAAAAAGTTTAAAAATTATTTATGTTAGTTAAGCTTTATACCAGTGAGTTGTTTTAAAGATTAAACATCAATACTTGAGACTCAAGTTTATATTTAATTATATTCGTTTGTAGCATTTAATCGACAAAATAAAACTCAAAGTGACATTTGATTTTAAAATTTTTTTACAGGATAATCTAGTATTTCTCTTTGCCCTATAACCTAAATTTTAAAATGGGGTTTTTAGATGAAGACAATAGTGTGAGACCCGAAAAATTCAATGGTCAAAATTTTCGTAGGTGGCAAAAACAAATGCGGTATTGGTTAGCTGTGTTAGGCCTAGTATCTGCCTTAGGGGAAAATCAATCTGGTGAAGAGACATCCTCATGGTTGAGTCAAGAACAAAAAGAGTATCACTGCCTCAATAGGATACTTAGTGTCTTATTTGATCGTCTTTATGATGTGTACCAAAGTAATACAAAAACTACTAAAGAACTTTGGAACACATTAGAGGTTGAATATTGATGATGATAGGATTAAAAGGTTTGCCATCTCCAACTTTAATAGCTACAAAATGGTGGATAATAAATTTGTGGGAGACAAAATTCATGAATATCAAGAGCTCTTGAGAAAAGTAGAAAAAGATGGGACTATTTTTAACGAAAAATTTAAAGTTTCGAACTTAATTGATAAGTTGCCACCTTCATGGGATAATTTTGCTAGGACTCTTAGGCATAAACAAGGAGAGTTCACCTAGACCCAAACCATAAACTCTCTCAAGGTGGAAGAAAAACATAGGGCGAGTATAAAATCACAAAATGAGAGACCTCTTAAGGTAAACCTAGTGGAAAACAATCATAATAATTATAGGAATAACAACAATTATAAAAACAATTTTTGGCCTAGGGGTAGGAATTTTAAAAATAATCGATTTAATAAACGCTTCAATAATGACCCTAATAATAATAATCAAAACAACCAAAATAATATTAGTAATAAACCAAAGAGCTTAGAGAAAGAGAAAAGATCATGCTATGTATGTGGAAGGACCAACCATTTGGCTAAGGCTTGTTATTTCAAGAAGACTACTCCACATGCACCAAGGAATAATCTAAATCGAAGAGGTCAAATAGCTCAAGTTAATATGTTGATGGATGGAGAAAATTTTGTCGAGCCTTTTTTTAGGTATAAAACCTATTTGATTAATTTTACCTATGAAAATAAAGATTGGTGGTTAGATTGTGGAGCTAATATACATGTTTGTTTTGATGGTGGATTTTTTATAACTTATCAAAAATCAAGTGGAGGAAGTGTAACTCTAGGGAATGGTTCGGTTGCACAGGTGCTTGGAATTGGTGACGTGGAATTAAAGATGACATCTGGGAAGACTTTGATTTTAAAGGATGTGTGACATGTTCCAGAAGTTAGAAGAAATTTAGTTAGTGGATCATCCTTAGTTCAACAAGGATATAAAGTTGTTTTGGAGTCAAATAAGGTTGTAATAACCAAGAATAATTTATTTATTGGAAAAGGATATGTTTGTGATGGTTTGTTCAAATTAAATGTTTAGTTGGAAGTTAATGAAGTTTCTCCAAATATTTTTAATGTTGAATCTTGCAATGTATGGCATGGAAGATTAGAACATACAAGTTTAAAGAAAATTAAAAGAATAATGGATCTTAATTTTATTCCTAAATCAAAATTGAATTTTAAACATAAGTGTGAAGTGTGTGTACAAGCCAAACAAACTAGAAAACCTCACAAGAGTGTAGAAATAAACACTCAACTCCTAGAACTTATACATAGTGATGTGTGTGATTCTAATAGACTATTGACTAGAGTTGAAAATAAATATTTTGTGACTTTTATAGATAATTGCTCTAGATATCGCTATGCCTATCTTATTAAGACCAAAGATGAGGTATTTAATTTATAAAACTGAGGTAGAAAATCAATTGGAAAGGAAAGTGAAAAAACCTAGGTCTGATAGAGGAGATGAGTATACTCTAACTGATCTAAGCACCTTTTGTGAAGAACATGAGATAATACATGAAGTAACTCCACCTTATTCACCCCAATCTAATGGAGTAGCGAAGTGAAAAAAATAGAACCTTAATGGATATGGTGAATTCAATGTTAATTAATTCTGGCTTACCTGAGAACTTGTGGGGGGAAGCTATACTAAGTGTGTGCTTTATATTGAATAGAATAACTGTAAAAGAAATGAGAAAATATCGTATGAAATGTCGAAGAAAAGAGTTCCAAATCTTGGTATCATGAAAGTATGAGGGTGTTTAGCTAAGGTAGCCATAATTGAACCAAAAAGAAGGAAAATTGGACCTAAGACTGTAGACAAAATCTTTATAGGATATGGTCAAAATACTAGTGCCAATAGATTCCTAGTTATTGATTCTGAAATAAATAGAGTATCTAATAATACAATCACAGAGTTAAGAGATGCTACATTTTTTGAAGATATATTTTCTTTTAGAAGCAAGATACCAACCCAAGTGAAACAAACACCTTTGACCAATAATGAATCTTCAACTAGCAATAGTGATCCTTTAAGGAAAGACAAAGAGATACCAGTAGAGTTAAGAAGAAGTAAAAGACCAAAAATAGAAAAGAATTTAGGAGATGGTTTTTTTCACTTTTCTAGTAGAAAGTGAGCCTACATCTTACAAAGAAGCTATGTTCTCTTTAGAAGCTCCTTTTTGGAAGGAAGCAATCAATAGTGAGATTGAATCAATCTTACAAAATAACACTTGGGAGATAGTAGAGTTGCCTTCTGGAAGCAAGGCAATAGGATGTAAATGCGTGTTCAAGAAAAAATTAAAACTTGATGGGAGTATAGATAAATACAAAGCTAGACTAGTAGCCAAAGGATTTACACAGAAAAAAGGAATAGACTATTTTGATACATACTCACCAGTGTCTAGGATCACTACCATCAAAATTTTAATTGCCTTAGCTTCTATCCATAATTTAGTGATACATCAAATAGATGTCAAAACTGCTTTTCTGAATGGAGACTTAGATGAAGAAATATATACGGAGCAACCCAAGGGCTCTATAGTAAAGGGACTAGAACATAAGGTATGGAAGTTGTTAAAATCTTCATATGGTTTGAAACAAGCACCTAAATAGTGGCATGAGAAGTTTGATAAGGTAATCCTAGAATATGGTTTTCGAATAAATGAAAGTGAAAAATGTTTATATTATAAGGAAAATATTGGAAGTTGTGTGATCTTATGTCTTTATGTGGATGATATTCTAATTTTTGGGACTGATTTAGAAATAGTTAAAGAAGTTAAATCTTACTTATCTAAGAAGTTTGATATGAAAGACTTGGAAGAAGCCAAGGTAATCATGGGTATGGAAATAGAGAAAATAGGAAGTGGAATATCTCTTAGTCAATCTAACACCATAGAGAAAATGTTGAAGAAATTTAAGTTTTATGACAGTCAACCAGTATCGACGCCGCATGACCCTCATATACATTTAAAGAAAAATAAAGGAGACTCTATATCACAATTGAAGTATTCACAAATGATAGGATCTTTATTATACTTAGCTAATAAGTCTAGACCATATATCTCTTATGCTATGGGAAGACTAAGTCGATATACACAAAATCCTAGTAGAGAGCATTGGATTTCCTTAGGGGGGGTCTTTAAATATCTTAAAAGAACTCTAGATTACTCTTTACATTATAAAGGATTTCCAAGTATAGTTGAGGGTTTTAGTGATGCAAATTGGATCACCGATAGTTTAGATATAAAATCGACTACTAGATATATTTTCTTGTTAGGTAGGGCAGCCATATCACTGGGATCTAAAAAGCAAACTATAATTTCTAGAAGTACAATAGAGGCAGAGCTTATAGCCTTAGATACCACCTGTACCGAGGCTGAGTGGATTAAAAGTTTATTTCTAGATATACCTTTATTGAATAAGCCTGTACTTGCTATATCTTTGCATTGTGATAATAAAGTTGTGATTGAGCTTGTGAAGCAAACTCATACTAATAAAAAGATGAACAGACATATGCAAGTAAGATATAAATCTGTGAAGAAAATGTTAAGTAGCAACATAATTTCACTAAACTTTGTGAAGTCAGAATTGAATATAGTTGATCAGCTAACAAAATGACTTTCAAGAAAAGTTGTCTTAGAACTGTCAAGGGGAAGGGGTCTTAGCCCACAAGGAAGTCACCTAGGAAGGTAACTCAACTTCTGTGATTGGAAATCCCATGAAGAAAATTTAATGGGTAGAAACAATTCGTACTACGTGATTTATTAAGCACTTAAATTTGGAGATATCCTAGGAGGAGATATTCTCTTACTCATTCCTATGGCAGAAGTGCATTTGAAGTGTGACATAAAGGAAGGGTTGTTACCTTGAATGAGACTGAGGCAAGAACACTCTTGCAGGATAGGGGTCACATATGCCCTTGGAGGTTTCACCTAAATGACAGTCATCGTGAGGCCGCGACTATAAGAATTGGGTTGTTCTTTAGTAACTCTCATAAGAATCAAAATCGAGTGCATGACCTTTGATGATGCACAAAATTATCTTCGTACAAGATCAACAGTCAAGAGAATGATAATGTATAATTAAATAGCAGTAAATAGGCAATCAATGACAATCAATGGTAAAACAGTAAATATAGAGTCAACACCAAGATTTATAGTGGTTCAGTCTAGGTGACTGATTAACACTCAAACTAGCATATTCGTATGCCATGTTTTGGATTAATTATGCTTTGGTGGAGCTTAAATAATGATGTTTCATGTCTTAAAGTGAACAAGGGTTCAAAGGCACCAAAAGGTATCTTTTGCAGGTAATCACAACATTTTAAGAAACTACTTGCAGAAGCCTGGAATAAGGAAGCAACGTTCGAACATTAAACGCCGTTCGAACGGTCATGGTGAACCAGGCCAAAAACTGCTATCTGTGTTGCAGGAAAAAACCAAGACCCTGGAGATTCAAGAACTACGTTCGAACGGTAATTAACGTTCGAACGTCCACTGGAGCAAGGATAAGATCAGACTGACTGAAGACATGGCGTGTTGCAGACTTGCAGTCAGAAGGCCCAGGCACTTGAGTGCCACATTCGAACGGTGACCACCGTTCGAACGCCCCTGGAATTATTGGACAAATCAGTCAAGATTCTGCAAAGACCTGGAGGAAGATTTTCATGAAGACTTAGAGGAAGATTTTCAACAGAAACCACGTGCGAACTGACATAACTGGCATGTATTGATTCCATCGGACGTTTGAACGGCAGAGAGCAAAGACAGAGAAACCGTTCGAATGCCCAAACCGTTCAAACGGTGTAGACAGACTGCCTACAGAGTGGTTGGTGTTTCACTTTGACTTTGACGCCCAGCTATATTCTTTTACCCCCTCCCTGCCTTCTCCTTGCCTATAAATACACTTAGTTTTGTGGCGAAGAGGGGAGACCCATGGGTGAAACCATTTGAGGGATTCATCATTTAACATTTCATCATATCCATCTATTTCAATTCTTGTCTTAGTCTTTCTCTTTGTTAGAAGAAGTGGGGAGTTTAAATTCCCACTCATTTCCTTTATGTTAATGTTCACATTTACATTCACTTAAGAGTTGTAATTCCTTTATTTACTTTAAGTCTTTACATTTATGTTCTTGATTTACATTTAGTCTTTACATTTATGTCTTTATTTACTTCTAGTCTTTACATTTATGCTCCTACATACATGCTTTTATTTATGTCTTGCATTTTCATTATTTGAGCTCCCTTCTTGCTTAGAGGAGTGAAACTCTTTCACTTTTCTAAAGCTTTACCAAAGTCGTGAAGAGTGGAACGTGATTCACTCATTCTTCATTGAAGATTAGCTCCTTGTTAATTATACTTTTACTTTGTGAAGTCCTCTACTTAGAGGGATGAGCATCACTCACTTTTCTAGCTTTACCAAAGCTATGAAGAATGAGTAGTTACTCATTCACTCTTTAGTAACAGGTAAAGGGCATGTATTGATTATCCGGATATTATACGATGCTTTGTTATAATGCTTAATGTTTATATTTCCTTGCTTATTGGATGATTGATTGTATCTAGCAAAGCTAAGGTACTTTGTATGATCGATAGTCTTTCTATGACACGGATGACTCTTGCATAAAAAGATCGTTTCCAGGCAAGTACCCCAGCTAGATCTTCATGACTACCCTTTAATCATCCACATTTATCAAGCTTCATTTAAAAGGATGAAATATTAAAGTCATGGTTAGATGTCATGAAGAAATACTTGCTTATTTGTACACGTGATAACTCTCGGTATAAATAATTCTTGTAAACTTTTAAAAAGACATCGGAACCATGACCTTAATAAGCCATCTTTATCTTCCGATTGACTCGCCGTTGACACGGGAGTTAATTGAGTTACCAAGCAAAAATGTAATATTCCGGATAATTGACCACATGTCTTGATCCTCGAATTAAAGAGTGATCTCTCCGCCATTTGAATCAATCTTATATTTTGTCTAGAAAATTTCTTGGAGAGAATGCAATATTCTGTTCAAGGAATTCACTCACATCTCACAACCCTAAAATCTTAAAGGTTATAATCAATTGGTCTCCTTCACCGATTACTTTAAAACACCAAAACTACTAGTTCCCTGTGGATTCGGCTCCGGACTCAAATCGGATTATTACTACAACTTGACCGCCTGCACTTGGGTGTACACATTTCGGATCAAGTCAGTGACCTACGTTCACTTTCTTGAATGGCAGCGGTGGCCGACAATCTTTATTAATGTATCAAGGTACTCCGGAGAGTTTATAGTGCTAAGAGAGAGAGTGAGAGAGAGAGAGGTGTGTGTATGAGATTCGGAGGCGTAATATGTGTGTATGGGATTCGGAGACGTAGAGGTCTCAAGGAGGTGATCAACATCATGCCCCTCCATGTGGAGAGGGGCTTTCATTATTTAGACTCACTAAGGCGGTGAGGCGGTGACGTGAGGAAGGGGTCTTCCACTATTTTGGTAAACATATTTTTGGTAGGAGTAGACCATTTTGGTAAGCATACTTTTGGTATGATTAGATCTCTATACTGTCATTCTCTCCCTCGTGCTTCTATTCAGTCAGAGGAGGACTCTCAAGTGGATTTGACTTGATCCTCATCTTGAGCTGGTGTGACTTAGACTTGGATTAGAGTATGAAATAGCAAGGATGAGAGGACCAAAGGGCAAGCCAACACCCACTTGGAGCCATATGGGCGGCGCCCACTTGGCTTGGAAGAGGCATGGGCGGCGCCCCACTTGGAGGTTTAGGCGGCACCCCACTTGGAGGAGCTTGGGCGTTTGCCACTTGATCTCTTTGGACTTCCTTCACTATTTAACTCCAATTTCACTATTCACCTACGTTTGACGGATGGACCCAGCTCCCTGGGTCCTGGCGACTTGGGCTCTTTCGTGGGTCCTGGATGTTTGGGCATTTTCTCAGTTCATTGGGCCTAGCCCGACTAAATTTGAGCTCGTCATTTGCCCCCATGCCCCAAGCCTTTGACTTTTGGTGAGAGGAAGGGGTTGTGGGCATATACATTATCTTCATCGGGGTCCTGGATGTTTGGGCATTTTCTCAATTCATTGGGCCTAGCTCAGTTAAATTCGAGCTCGTCATTTGCTCCCATGTCCTAAGCCTTTGACTTTTGGTGAGAGGAAGGGGTTATGGTATGTACTTTATCTTCATCGGAGTGGGTCGAATTTTTCTTGTATTTCCTTCAGTACCACAACAAGTTATTGGAAACTAGGAGTTCAAACAGTTGTAGAGGAGAGGAGCGAGGAGGAGTTCATGCCCTTGATATCATAGGAAACGCCCATGGAGGTATGGAAGGTGGCACCCATAGGAGGCCAGAAGGGCGGCACCCATGAGAGGCATGAGGGCGACGCCCATTGAGGTAGAGACCGCTGGGCATAGGCACAGACGCAGGCTGGCATGGTCACTGGCTGCTTGGGCGAGGCAGCCTGGGCGAGATTGCATGTGTGCTGGAGTGGACGGCGCCCATGTGGTTGAGGTGGGTGATGCCCATGTGGCTGAGGTGGGCGGTGCCCTTGAGGCACTTGGAGCTGCTGGAGTATAAAAAAATCGAGAGCAACTGACAAATCTTCGAACAACCATAACTTTGCGCACGGGAGTCTATTTGAGGCGAATTTTATATTTTGAATTTGAGTATTTTTTCGAGATCTATGACATACAAACCGCCTAGGCGGTTTGGTCTACAAATTTTTCTAAAAAATACTTTTATCTCTCTCAATTTGAGTTTTAAGCTCAAATTTGTAAAAACAACGTTGGTGGAGAGCTGTGTTCTAGCAGGTAGCTATTAAGCATTCAGGGGAGACGAATTGGCATCTTGGATTTTTGCCAGAGTGGGAGCTGTGATACCTTTTTGCTATGTTGGTTCTTAACCTTGTCTCTATTTTCAGGAGCTCTTGTTGATAGAACGATGACGAATACTTCTGTGCTTTTAGGGTGATGTCTTCCCTCTTCTCATGAGGGTGAAGTTTGACGCCCCCAGTGCTTCTTGGTTAAGGTCAGATTGTCAGGTTGCTTCCCGTGAGATGAGTCCCGGTGGTGGCCCACTCTTTTTTAAACTAAGACTTTTGTGCTAGCCTTGTATTGTTATCGGAGTTGAGACTCCTGTGCGGTCTTCTATGGGGACCGTAGCTCCATATGGCTCGACGGTCATGCTTTGACTTGGCTTCGATCAAGGCGTTTCAAGAGCCTGTCTAGAGATGGCAAAGACAATGTTATTCAAAACATTAAATTATTTAATATGATTACCTGGATTGAGAGGTAGGTTGTTTGCGCGAGAACAAAGACAGAGTCTGAGGATTGCTCGTGAGAGAGCTACCCCTCTTGAGACCGAGCTTTTGGTGACTCGTGAGGGAGGCACTAAGCTGGAGATTGATGCTGCTTAGGGGCAAAGATAGGGCCGAGCTTCTTGGCCACTCACAAGAGAGTGTGAAGCTAGAGATAAAGGCTACATAGGAGCAGGTAAGGCCGAGCTTCTCGACGAATCATGAGAGAGTGCGAAGCTAGAGATAAGGCTGCTTCGGAGCAAGTAAGGCCGAGCTTCTTGACGACTCATGAGAGAGTGCGAAGCTGGAGATAAGGTTGTTTCAGAGCAGGTAAGGTCGAGCTTCTCGGCGACTCATGAGAAAGTGTGAAGCTGGATATGGTGACTGTCTGTACGAGAACAGAGTCATAAGCCGAGCTACGTATAGTCTCGGGAGATGGCTGTCATAGCAGAGACTTACAAGGTATGTCCCGTACTCCTTTTTGGCTTTGTACTTGGCTTTCTTTCTTTACATTTTTTGGATTTGAATGGCTGTTGGTGACTGCTATTTTGCCCTGCTTGTTTACAAAAAGGCTGAAGATCAGGGAGGTAGTCGATGGTCAGACCGGTAAAGAGGCGGGCACACGAGTCTACTGAAGAATAGAAAGGGCTCGGACGGCAGACATGAGAGGATTTTGTGGAGTAAGTAGGGCTCAGATGGCATGCACGAGAGGATGCCACGGAGCAGTAGGGCTCGGGCGGCAAGCACGAGAGGATGCCGCGGAGCAGTAGGGCTCGGGTGACAAGCACTAGAGGATGCCGCGAGCAGTTGGTAGAGCTACGTATAGCTCAAAAGTAGGTTGTCATGGCAGAGACTCATTCCATTGAGATAGAGATGAAGAGGGATCTGAGGAGCTGGACACTTGAGGCTTACTCCATAGAGATGGAGATGAGGAGGGCTCAGAGGAGTTGGACACCTAAAGCTCATTCCATAGAGATGGAGATAAGGAGGGTGCTAACAAGCTGGATGCCTGAGACCACTTCCATTGACTCATTCCAGTGAGATGGAGATAAGGAGGGCTCTCTCATTCCATTAAGATGGAGATGAGGAGGGCTCTGAGGAGGAACTGGGCACTTGGTGCCTGGTGTTGAGCTCCTAAAGTTGGGCACCTGGTGAGAAGGGGTGAGACCCATCGTCTAGGGAGCTTGATGAGAGTGGGCAAGACCCATCGTTTGGGCATCATGGAGAGCGCTGAAGGTAGAGAGGGCGAGACCCCTCGTCTAGGCGACATCATGGGAGACGCCCGAGGTGGTGAGGGCGAGACCGGTTCCCAAGGTAGAGTGGGCAAGGCCATCATGGGGATGCCGAAGATGGAGAAGGCGAGACTATCATAAAGGCGCCTAAGGTGAAAAGGGTGAGACTTCTCGTCTGTGCGACATCATGGGGGCGCCGAAGGTAGAGAGGGCGAGATCGGCGCCCAAGGTAGAAAGGGCGAGGCCATCATGGGGACACCAAATGTGGAGAGGATGAGGCCGTCATAGAGGCACCGAAGGTGGAGAGGGCAAGACCCTTCGTCTAGGCAACATCATGGTAGACGTCCAAGGTGGAAAGGACGAGACCTCTCATCTAGACCACATCATGAGAGGCGTCCGAGGTGGAGAGGGCGAGACCATTATGAGGACGCCGAAAGTGGAGAGGGCGAGACCCTTCGTCTAGGAGACATCATGAGAGACGCCGAAGGTGGAGAGGGCAAGACCCCTCGTCTAGGCCACATCATGGGGGGCATCCAAGGTAGAGAGGGTGAGACCGGCGCCCAAGGTGGAGAGGGCGAGACCCCTCATCTAGGCGTCTTTGTTTACCTTGTTGTTGTTAGGTCGTAAGCAGGTAATCTACGGTCGCAGGCGCTTGTGCCTTGATGGCGTTGAGAGCATCACCGAATTGGTTTTGTACCTCTCTAATTTTCTCATCCCATTGGTTGGGGACATCCTAAGTTGGGCGGTGGTTCTGGTTTTCATAGTTGCCATATGGACTCTCTCCATCGTCCTTCTGCGCAGGCACATGCGAAAGGTGAGCATGTGAGCTTCTTGGGCATTAAGGAGGGACTGCCGGACGAGGTACTCCCTAGTGTGGTCTTAGGGCATTCTGGCGAGGACCCCAATGGTGAGGGACTGCTTGATGCCCAGAAAGGATAGGTTGTGGCTCCTCCCATATGGGCGACAAGTTGAAGGGTGACCTCTCCTTGGGTGAGTATCAGTTGAATAAGTTATTGGTTATGCTTTACTAATGACTGCATGGTCTGTAAGAGCTGTAGTCTAACGACGGGGGTCGCCGTAGCAGACAGTTCAGACCGTGCAAGGGGAGGTGGAGCCTCCTCCCTGTGGGTCAAGTTGTTGTCTCCCGGCTGTTGAGACATTGATCTGGTAGTGATTATCATAGATTGAAAGAGTAGGAAACTAGTCGTTCCCACAGACGGCGCCAAATTGATGATGCACAAAATTGTCTTCGTACAAGATCAACAGTCAAGAGAATGATAATGTATAATTAAATAACAGTAAATAAGCAATCAATGACAATCAATGGTAAAACAGTAAATATAGAGTCAACACCAAGATTTATAGTGGTTCGGTCCGGGTGACCTACGTCCACTTTCTTGAATAATAGCGGTGGCCGACAATCTTTATTAATGTATCAAGGTACTCCAGAGACTTTACAGTGCTTAGAGAGAGAGTGAGAGAGAGAGGTATGTGTAAGAGATTCGGAGGCGTAATGTGTGTGTATGGGATTCAGAGACGTAGAGATCAACATTATGCCCCTCCATGTGGAGAAAGGCTTACATTATATGGGCTTATCAAAGCGGTGAGGTGGTGACGCGAGGAAGGGGTCTTCTACTATTTTAGTAAGCACACTTTTGGTAGGAATAGACCTCTTTGGTAAGCACACTTTTGGTATGATTAGTTCTCTATCTCGTCATTCTCTCCCCCGTGCTCCTATTCAGTGGGAGGAGGACTCTCAGCTAGATTGGACTTGATCCTCATCTTGTGCTAGTGTGACTTGGACTTAGATTGGAGTATGAAGGAGCAAGGAGGAGAGGACCAAGGGGCAAGCCAACGCCGACTTGGAGCCATATGGGCGGCACCCACTTGGCTTGGAGGAGGCATGGGCGACGCCCCACTTAGAGGCTTGGGCGGCGCTCTCTTGGTGGAGCTTGGGCGTTGGCCACTTGATCTCTTTGGACTCGCTTCACTATTCAACTCCGATTTCACTATTCACCTCCGTTTGACGGGTGGACCCAGCTCCATGGGTCCTGGCGACTTGGGCTCTTTCGTGGGTCCTGGATGTTTGGCCCTTTTCTCAGTTCATTGGGCCTAGCCAAGTTAAATTCGAGCTCGTCAACCTTTAACAGCACTAACCCGCGAATCATGACTAATATTGGTATTGTGTGTGTAACATGTTGAACTCTGACTCAAAGGGTCTAGTTATAGCCTTTGGTCACTATGATTTTTTAGAGGAAAATAGTTAACACTAAGTGAGGTTCAAGTCTGAAAGACACCTATACCTATTGCACAGTATTATAGTTGCCCAAATTTTCTTTTATGTATAATTTGTATATATTTGGTTTTTAAAAGAAAAAATTTGTGGGAGATTGTTAGAATAAATTAAGTTTTTTTCTTTTTCAAAAATGGTTCCATCTTTCATCTTTTTCTTAAGAGTTATTTTAAAATATTTTCAATTAATATATATATATATATATC
>CM042199.1:14998413-15033509 GCA_023539305.1 Ilex asprella | reverse complement strand
TATATCTATATAATAAAATAGGAGTGTATTTGAATTTTATCCCAGTCATATTTTCTCCCTCAAAATTATCACTAATCACTTATCTCACTCATCAACCCTTTGTCAAACTCAAACGTCAAATCGCATCACTTATTTTTATCACATGTTTAATTATTTATATATTTTTTCCTTAAAAACATCACATCACTCATTTTTATCATATATTTAATTATTTAATATTTAATATATTTTTAAAAAAATTTAATATAGTGGAATCGATTTTTTAAACGCTTAAATTTTATATTTTATCGTGCCTTTAGGCACGAATTATGACTAATATATATATATATAAATGAAAGATATGACAATTGGTAGAGTTGAAACTTGAATTTCAATTAAGTTTTTTTTTAAACCGTTATATTTGGAGTCCAATCGTTGCACTGGAACGACACTTTACCATTGTTTTGTGCAAATATACTTTTTCCCACTGGAATTGGCTTATGCCTATAAAGAGACAAATTCTTTGAGTATTGATGTATATAAAAAACTTCCAGCAACTTAAAGAAAAAATCATTTGTTTCATTTGGTTGTCGTACAAGAACAGTCGGCAGAAACTTTAGTTTCATTTTAGGTTGATTGTTCACAAAGGACTTTGTTCTTTTCTACATTCTTAAGCATTTTGAACATACTAAATTTTGGAAAACTCGATTATTGTCTGATTTATCCCCACTCTTCGATGTATGTGAACCCTGAGGAGTTCTTGCTTTTGAATCTGGGTTATATCTTGGAGCCAATGAAGTCCGCTAATACCTTTACGTAGGGAGGCTCAGTAGCTTTAGGACAATGTTTCAACGTGCCTCACAGACTTTCCAAGGCTAAATCTTTCTAATTTATGTTTCTTTCTTTTATATTGCGTTCAGTTTCATTTGTTTAATTATTAGTTTTAATTTGATACATGTTTCAATAGTTATATTATATGAATCCACAATATATAATTTGCTATGGTCAAAATTAGTTTATGGAGTTGTTACTCTTTCACAAATTTTATACATTATTTAGTTTAATTATTAAATTATATGTGTTAGACTTGTTCATTTAATATTGTTTAGTTTCTGTTCATTTTTTTGGCTTTGACTTTGTTCTTGTGTTCTTACAGTAAGAAGGAAAAAGAATAGACCCCCAAGCACTAAAAGATCACCACTGTAATTGGACAAATAACCAAGAGGAACTTATAGGGGTCATTCAAACCCTTTTTTTCTATTTTATATACAGAGGAGTGTAATTGTCTCATGTGGCGCGTTTGAAGAGTTCCAACCAAAAGTCACCCAAAATGATAAAAACTTCCTCCTATTTCCCCCAACTGACCAGGAAATAAAGCAAGCAACATGTAGTATTAAACCATCTGAAGTCCCTGGCTCAGATGGACTTCAAGCCTTATTCTTCCAGAAATATTGGGGAATTGTAAGAGAATCAGTACGTAAAGAAATTAAAGAAAGCTTCACAAAGAAACAATGTCCACGACAGATGAGCAACACGTTCATCACCCTAATCCCCAAAGTTGAAAATCCTATGTAAATCAATCAGTTCAGACCTATCAATCTTTGTAATGTAAATTATAAAATTCTATCCAAGTTGTTGGTGGCTAGAATTAGACCAAAGTTAGAAGAACTGATAAGCCAAGAAATTGCCCAGTTCCTTAGGAGGAAAAAAGGCAAGGCAGGAGCGATGATCCTAAAGATTGATTTAGAAAAAGCTTATGATAGATTAAGCGGGTCATTCATCCAGAATTTCCCTAAACTTTGGATTGAACTAATGATGAGCTGTGTGACAGACAATAACCTTTCCATTATTTAGAATGGATCTCTTTTAGATACAATTAAGCCAAATAGAGCACTTAGACAGGGAGACCCACCGGCACACTATTTATTTGTCCTATGCATGGAAAAGTTAAGCCATATGACAAAAAGAAAAGGTCAGACAAAAAAAATGGAAAGGCCTTAGAGCCTCCAGGAATGAATCAAAAATCTCTCATCTTTTCTTTGCTAATGACATCATTTTGTTCTCAATAGCCCAGGAAAAAGACTGTAAAATGATTAAGGAAATTCTCGAGGATTTCAGTAGCCTCTCTGGATTAAAAATCAACCACCATAAGTCAAAAAATTTCATTTCCCCAAATATTTTTAAGAACACAGCAATACATCTAAGCAGAAGTGTTGGTTTCACCCTCACACAAGAGCTAGGTAAATACCTAGGCATTCTTATACTGCACTGAAGGAAGTCTAAAGAGCATTCCATATTTATAATAGAAAAAATCCAAGATAGACTTTCAAGATGGAAAGCCAAAAATCTATCCATAGCAGGTAGAGCTACACTAATTCAGACAATCCCTCTGGACTGAAGTCATAAGAAGTAAATGCATCCCTCAAGAAACAGAATCTTGGAAAAAGAATTAGAGTGCTTCCCCAACCAGAAATGCTCTTCTAAAAATGTTAAGTGAGGGAAAAGAATGGGCGGCTAGGAATGGACAAAAAAATAATTTTTGAAAAGATTAGTGGGTGGGAGATACACCGCTGCTAGAGTCAGTTGCTAACCCACAGAACCTAGATACTAATATGAAAGTTGCCTAGTGTATTAATGCAGGAGTATGGAATCTCAACATCCCAAGTATGTCCCTTTCAGAAAACATAACGCATGATATCTTGTACTCTTTGGAATGGAATTACATGGCCACCATTGTTTTTGTCTATCATTTGGAACATCTGCTAGATAGAAACAATGAATGTATTGATAATTCCAAAAATGAAGCCTACTTTGTAGCTACGAAAGCAAGAATGCTGCCCATAAATATTTTGAAGCATTCAGAAAGCACAATCAAACCTCTTTTTCTGTTCAACCTAAACTAATTGGTTGGAATTTTCCACCTACAGGGTGGTACAAAATTAATACAGACGGATGCTCTAAAGAAAACCCGGGAATAACAGGAGTGAGAGAAGTACTAAGGGATAAGAGAGGCATCTGGATTAAAGGATTCTATGTGAAAATCAATCAAACACATAGCCTAAGAGCAGAACTTTTTGGGCAGCCCATATGGGACGATTGATGGCACAAGAAACCCTTGGAACTTATATCTTAGAGACGGATTCAACTGAAGTGTTCCATCTTCTATCTGGAAGCAATGAGGAGACACACCCCTTCAAAGCCCTCATTAATAACTGCAAGCATATCCCAAGGAGCTTTAATATCAAATTAATGCACACACTGAGAGAGAGGAACAAATGTGCAGACTGTTTGGCCAACTTGGGGACCTAGTCAACCAGAGCACTATGTGGAGCTAAACTCCCCATCAGAATATCTTGTACCTTTTTTGAAGGCAAATATTATTTGTACTAGATATTTAAGGGAGCCCAGGTAATCTGAGGTTCCCTCCTTAGGATTAAAAAAAAAAGAAAAAAAAATCAATTCTTGTCATATTTATTTTAGAATAATTAAGTTCTACTTCTGAAAAGTTATTCCCATGAAATCCTAGACTCAACTAATAACAAGAGAAAATATAGATTGCTTTTTTATCTTTTATTTTAGATGTCCAATTTTAGTTTAGTTAGAAAATATTTTTCTATGAATCACTAGATACCAGAAATTCTAATTGTCTGCATTAGGTTTGTCAACGAATCTAATTTTGTCTTGAATTTGATCTGAATTTGAATTTAATTTGTCATAAACGGATCGTTATTTTGATCAATTATCTAATTATGATTTTAAATTTGAATTCATTATAACTTACTAGCAGCTTGCCCCATGTATAGGGATGTCAAGGGGGGTAGTCTCCATCCCCGTACCCGCTTAAAAAAATTCCGTCCATCCCCAGTCCACCCCCGTTAGCGGGTATAATTTTCATCCCCGTCCCCGCTTCCCCCGTACCCGCCCAAGCCCAAGCTAATGCTAATTAAATCCAATATTTTAAATAATCCAATAACATTCTAAATAATCTAACACAACATAATATAACATAATATATTTGAATAAATCACAAACAAATATCCAAAATACTACTTCAAAATACTATATATTTGAACAAAATGGGAACGGGGCGGGGGTAAGGGTAAGTTCATCCCCGCCTTCATCCCCGCACGGGTTTATACGGGTATCCTCGTATAGTCTATCGTCCAATACGTATTGTCCATCCCCGATCCAAACAGGGCGAATTTTGACGAATACCCGTTTTTCCCTAGTCCATTAACATCCCTACTCATGTGATGCACATGATTATAATTTTGTCTGTTTTTCTATTTTTTATTTATCCTTCTTTTTATAAAAAAAAATGTATCACTTGGGAAGTTAGACAAACAATTATATAAAGCTTTTGGGCAATAAAAAGTAAATTTTCTTTGAATAAATTTAAACAAATAGTGATTAGTTATTTAGGAATTAAGAGATAGTTAAAATTGAAAATTGATAATTGGAGGGAGCCTTAAGTGTTAAATTAAAAAAATAAATTAAATTCTAAGAAATTAGAAAATGAGGAGGAAATGTTTCCCAAAATCTCTCACCTCTATGCACATTATTTGCGCACATCCTTTTCTCTCCTTGTACTCCTTCTTGTCATCATACTATTTGAAAAGTAAAATAGAAAATTATGAAAAATTAAGGTAATAAAACTATATTTTAAATAAATTATAAATTAATGGCTAATATTTAAAAAAAAAACGTTAAATGAGTGATAGTTAAGTACTGGGGTAGTTATGTGAGACCTATTTTAAAATACAATTGGTTAAAATCATGTTTGATCATTAAATAATTAAAAATTCTAAGAAAAAGGTAAAGTGGGAGGGAATTCTTCTTAAGCCGTCTTCCATCTAATTTGATTGTTTTTTTTTATATATATAGTAAATATAGATATATTGCACATATTCAAATTCAAATATCAAAGTGAGATTCAAGACAAATTATTCATATTTATATATAAAAATATAAATATGAAACTAAATAATAATTTCATAAAATTGAGTTGAAAATGCAAGTGTAATTTATTACATTATCTTCAATGAATTGTACAAATTCATATCATGTTCTATTGTTTAATGGATTGGGATATAAATTATGAACTTAAATTCCATTGAATGTTTAGAGTGAATTTAGATAAGATTTTTTAAATTAGACTAGATTAATTTGATCCACCGGTAGAGCAAATGGGGACTCAAACTTAAATGATATTTTGGTGATTTAAAGGTAATGGGTAAATAAGGAATAAAATGCATTTAGGATTTTTGAAGAATAAACTGTCGAAAGCCAGATTACATTGCCTAATAAAAACATTTTAAGATTTAACAATTTTTTATAACAAAAAATAGGGCTTATTTAAAGGATTAATCTCAAATTGTATTCCGAAATATCGTTCGAATATCAATTTATACCCTCAAAGATAAAAATTTGTATCAATATACACCTAAAGTTAACAACCGTAAGTTTGGCGTCAAAACTAAATAGATAAATTACACAAAGACTCCCTCATGCTTATCACTTAATCACCTAAACCCTTCACATTTAAAATATTACACCTACATCCCTTGAGAATCCAAATGTGACTAAAAATGTTCCCTCAATTGAGTATTCAAATAATTCTTTTTAATTGATGTATTGCATTGGATAAATATTTGCATTGGATAAAATATTATTTAAATATTTGCATTATATTGAACATTCAAATGATAAGCTTGATTTTGAACTTTAAAATATAACAAGCCCACAAAATAAAGTATAGTATGAAATTATAATTTTTTATTATGATGAAGTCATATTTTTTAATAATTATATTAACAGATATCAACAATAAGAGATTATATGTTACACGTGCCTAAACGTCAAGAGGTGTAAGAGTAATATTCTAAATGTGATGGAATATAAATGATTAAGTGACAAGCATGAGGGAATTTATGTATAATTTACCCATTTAGTTTTAGAAGGCAAACTGACGGGCGTTAATTTTGGTGCGCATTGATATAAATTTCTATATTTGATGGTATAAGTTAAGACCTTTGATATTTGAGAGTACAAATTGAGATTCGAATAATCTTTCGAGATACAATTTGAGATTAACCCTATTTAAAATTTATCTACTATGATTTTACCCTTTTCTTTGTTTTCTGCCGACACAATTATCACACCAAGAAAGAACTCCAAAACACCATTCATTTCTTGTTTAAATTCTTGAGCTTCTCTTCCAGGGTTTCATAGATATAGGAATCCAAAGAAAGGATGTGACCAAAGATCTACTTCCAATGACTAACAATCTAAACAAAAGAAAATAGAGGGTTTTCCTACTCAAATCTCTAATTGTCAATGTCATAAGCGGATTTGCTAGATTCTATCAATTCTAATCACATTAATTTATCTATTGTTAAATTTATCAAACTCCTTAAATATAAGAGAGACTTGGGAAAAATTATATTTTGTACATTGAAAGAGTTTAGAATATTGCAATATGACTCTTTTGTTAGCTTTCGTTGTTTATTCTCCATTGAAGTGGACAAAATAAGCAAAAAAAAAACAAACAAAAATGTCACATTATGTGTTATTTAATGTATACATATACACACATATTAATACACCAAAACACAGACAAACTAATACACACTAATACACAAAAAATACACACGCATATACTAACACAAAAAATAAAACACATTTAATAAACAAAAATACACACATAATGTGTCGGGATCTATTGTGGGTTATGGGTTGTTCTGTGGGTCGTGTGTCAACCCATGGGTGTAGGTCATAGGTAAATTGTGGGTCGTGGGTCGACTCATGGGTTATGGGTCGACCTGTGGGTCATGGGTGGTGTATTAGTGTGTGTATGTTTTGGTGTATTAGTGTATATGTGTATTTTTTGGTGTAATATTTTTTTTTGTATATTAATATATTTATTTCATTTTATTAATTGTGTTATTTAATAAAAAGATAAATACTTAACTCAATGAGTACCCATTTATAATTCATATTAACCATTTAATTAAAATGAATCATATTATCCAATCAATTTATAACTTATATTAATTAATATTAGTACCCAGTCCATTTATTTATGGACGGGTTGGGCAAATTAATGAATAATGAGTTAAGATTGTCACCTCTACTTAGGACTAATCAAAAGGCTATGTTTTTATTTAGCAAAACCAAACAACTTGTTCTCCTAAGTTTACCAGCTCAATACCCCGCCAATATCACGCAGTGGAGCGAACAACCTCAAATGCAAAACCAAACAGTCAAAAATGCCACAGAGAAATGCACTAAGACTGGTTGTCGAGTGATTGAATAGAAAGCCAAGCCAGTCCACCACAACCACCAGACAATTCTCCAGCCACACCCTCATCTCCATATCTCACGGCATTTTCGCTTCAAACACAGCTCCCTTCCTCTGTATATGTTGCAATACCCGATCAGTTCATCAAATCTGTCAAGCGGTTGCTAAGTGGCATGAAGTTCTTTCAACAAGGTATGCTTCTCTATGATAACCTGTCAACGGCCCTTCTTTACAGTATACAAATGTTTATAACTTGAGAAATTTGCAGCAGTTGTCATTGTTGTTGTTGTGTATTCTTTCTTTCATATATAAAAGATTAATACGTTAATCATCAGAAAGAAACTTTTATAGGAAATTCTCTCGTTCAAATTTTTGACCACTAAGACTTTTCTGATACTCCCTTTGATTTTCAGTCCAAGTCCAGGAGAAAATGAATGAGTGGAAAATTCGAGGAAGAATCGAAAAAGAATCTATAACATAAAGTCGCGAATGAAAAACGAGATGAGTATTAGAAGTAAAAGGAAAAATAATCATAAACATGGATGCAGAACCTCAAACTTAAGCTCTAAACTTATGCCAAGAAAATCAAATTGCCAAGTAAAATCTCATTTCTTTCCACCTTCAATTTATTTTTTGATGGTTGCCTACGGGAGTATGCATCACTTGTTGCTGACACAATATTAATACCAAAAAAAAAAAAAAAAACAGTCCACTGGCCAAGGAGAATCTAGGAGATTTTTGGCTATCTATTTTCTTTTTACTGGTAAAGGTCACTCGGTTCTGCGGCAGCATTGTACCAAAGAAAAGCAAAATTACTATATAAAAAACCAAAAAAAAAAAAAAAGGGCAGACCATTACACTGAAATCTCAACATTTTTCACAACCCTAGAGAATTGCTTCAACTCAACAAAACTACAATCCCCGTGCGAGAACAAACTGGCATTTCGGAATCCCTGAGATTAGCTCATCACTGCATGCAAAGTGGCAATTCTCTTTTTCCCTTGTTTTGGCAAAATCAGCATCAAAACAGCCAACTTGTGATTACTCCATGTTTGGATATTTCCTCTCCATCATATATAACATCCCTAGTCCTGTCAACGAATAGGGTGATATTGTGTGATTCCACGCCTTGGCGGCAACTTCCTCAAAATGAAAAGGACAAGGGAAGAAGGTAATATCTCCACCACCTGTTGAGGAGAGGAAAAGTATAAATCATTGTCAATATCACTAAATCGAATGTCTCCAACTCACTATCCAGAAGTATTGAATACCCCTAGGGAATGTCATCAACCAAGAAGGAAAATAATTGTTCAGGGTTAAGAAGAAACACATCCTCACACAACCAGGAACACGGGATATCTACCCTAGGCATTTTAAGTTATTCACAAATTCTGGTCTTCACACCTTGTATCTATGTCACACAAAAGGAAGGAGTATGCATTGTTTCCTCTTCAGAAGATAACCAAAAAAATCCACATGACATGGAACAGAGTATGAAAAAAATGAATTCTTACTTGAAAGCATGACGAACCATCTACCAAATAACAACCTCGTCAACAGTCTTAACAACCATACTCGTGAAAAACACTATTAGCTGAGGCACATATTTCAAAAAAATGTAATTAAAAGAAGAACTTCAATCGGTTAACATGTAGACACCTAAACTTAGTCATTCAACCATCATTTGTCCTCAAGTCTTTACATGCTCAAGCATCGGTGTTATTGCCATCATTTTATTGTACATGCATAAACATCAAAATTCGGTGATGAAAAGAAACATACCAGGTAATATGCAAAGTTCAGAAGAGGATGATCCAAAACATCAAGGTCTGCAGCCTTATCAAATGCATTAAAGCACATCTGCAGCATGATCACATTATATAGAGACAAATGTCAGATTAATTACATCACGAGGCAGCAAAACCCTCACCATGTGCTTCAGCAGCACTATGTGTTTATCAAATGTAAATGTGAATCAAAAAAGCACAAAGTGACATGGAACTGATCAATTAACAGTAACAATATATCATGATCATGGTACTGCTTCGCAATCAAAAACATGCATTCTGTCATCAGCACAACACCAATAAATATTGTAGTCCAAAATAGATTTGCAATTCATACTAGCATTAACCCAGCCATCCTAACTCAGATTTAGCTTACGTTAAAAAATGCGTTCACGAAGGCCAAGCAGCAGAAAGCATTTGCGGGGAACACAAATGGACTCACCATAATGCCTCTAACAAGGAAGCATGAAAAGCATATGGTAGTTACGTAGGCCACCTGAGGAAACCAAAATACAAAGAAACAATTAATAAACAAGCATGGAAAATCAGTCAGCAAAAAAAAACACACAAATGAAGTTTAGGAAAGATATACCTCCTGTAACTTCTTGCGCCTCCCATTTGATTCCACAGGAAAGCGCTGCAACATTAAGAAGAGCCTGCATAAAGATGACAATAAGAGGTAAGGATGAGTTCACAGGAAAATATATTATAGGATACCACAGCTTACACAAAACATCTAGGAATGCAAATGAATAGCTCAAACCAAAAACAGATTAAACCAACGACAATAAATTGTGATGTGTTGGCTTCATATTCCAGCTAAATCAGAAAGTTTATGGGTTCAAAAATTACAAAACCAATCAATCACACTGATTTCCAGGCTCTACCAACAGTTAAGAAATAGCTCAACCCCAAACAACTCACGATCTGCGTGCAACGACCCTAAATGGTAACAATAATCCCAAATTAATTCACTTCGGAACTGCTACAATTCCAAGCTTCATCCAAATCCTTTTTGTTCCCCATGAGGTTGTGGTTTTCTTTTGGATTGAGGGGGTGGGAGGGAGAAAAGAGAAGGTGTTGTTAGGGCTAGAGCAAACAGTTAATAAAATAATTGTGCCACTCTTCCAAGAAATCCACATCTGGGCCCAGACGAGAGAGAGAGAAAGACAATAACATATCTAGAATGTAAAACCTCTAAGTACAGCAAATAAATCAGCAGCTATGTCCATCAAGAATGGATATATAATCAACCAACAAATTTTGATGTCTTACCGGAAAGACGAAGAATGTTTAAAACAGGAACTAGCATGATAAAATACACCAAAAAGCTTTAACATAATATGGAGATGGTTCTTCCCTGAAAGTCTCAGAGAAGGTACAGTTCCAGAAAACTACTAATGAAGGCAAAGACAACGGAGTCTCAACGATTTAAAACAGGATACATCATCACAATGCTCTAAGAACAGGTCTTTCTTAGAAGGATATGTTCCAAATCTTAGATCCTCTTGGTAGAAAACTAGTGACCTTTGAAAACATCTCCAGCAACATACAAATAACTAATTGAAAGCACCCACTTAAAATATGCAACAATAAAAAATAACAAAAATGCTGAGTGATATCACAGATGGGCAGCAATTTCGCATGTCAATTCAGTGTCTGACATTGTTGCAGTCTAGCAAAGGGACTACACAATAATAGGAAAGACCATACCAAGAATCAAATTGTTAACCTGCCTAAAAAGAATCGATTTTTTTTTCCTTTTTCTTTTTAGCTTTTTCCCCTTTGAAGAAGGACGCCTCATTCTTTCGCCAATTATCCTAATGTGTTTCTGTGGAACAAAATTCTCAGTTCTTCACACACACACACACACACACACACACACACACACCAGCAAAAAATAGAAAAAGAAAAATGCAAAAAAAAGGAAGGAATTTATCATGAACCTGTCCTTTGCTATAAGGAGTAAAGTTTATCAAATATTGAACAACAGCCCCCTTCTCTTGGCACAATAAAGAAGTATTTATATTAGAACCAGAGACATCATGAATCTATAAAAGTCTAACCACTGGCTTTGGGCATGGGGAACGTGCCAGAAGGAGCAATTTAATCTTCCAATTTATGAGAAATCTTATGAGTTGATGGCAACATAAAATGCTGAGCTATGGATAGTTAGATTCCTGAACATAACTGGCAACCATGCTCTAATATGGGTGTCAAAAAAGAAATGTGGATTGACGTGTGAGGCATTTGCATTGATCAGAGTTGCAGACTTCAACCCTAATGACCGAATCAGCAAAGAGGGAAAAATTACCTTCCTCCATAAAGAAGAAACCCCAGGGCTGCAAACAAAGATACACCTGCCAACACATATAGGAGCACATCACAACAGTTATGCTCACAATATTCATCCAATAATAAAGTAAAATTTAACGAACATCCTAGAAAGAAGAACCTGAAAAGAACATCTTGGACAGTATGATCAAAACTCGAGTAGGTTTCCACCATATAATCAGCCACAAAATAATCTGGGACATATTCAATGGAAAGAGTAGATGTTAATACCAATCAGGTCCACAATGTCTATGTGAAAATATGCAGTAGTGATATGCTTCCACAATATAAACTTAACTGACTGTAGAACTATTTAATACTGCAAAGTTTATCCAGTATAGAACCATTGGTGTGTGATAACAAACAAAAAATACAGAACAGAATTCCATTGACAAGACACGCCAAACAGAAAGGTGAAATAGAGACAAATAGTCCTCCACCTGCAATAAATCCCATAAATATATGTACCACATGCCAAAATGGCTACCTAATAGTATGATTGAGGCTGAACTCTGAAGGCTCACCTATCACGGAGGTTGCCTTACAGAATTTTGTTAATTGAGCCTAGCTAATGAAAATGTCTACTCTTTTCTATCTTTTTTCTTGAATCACTTCTTCTCCATTTCTATTCCAGCTTTTATTTATTACATTCCATGCATCTAGCTTTAGTCCTAATTATATTAGACTGTCTTGATTCTAATGCTTCTATTCCTAATCTAGTGTTAATTTTCATCATTTAAAAGAATAATATCAGACAGCCTACACAATGGAATCTCATTATGAATGTATCTAGTCAATCATCTACAAAAAAATAAAAGATGACTTTGGCTGACCTAGATTCAATCATATTCTCATCACTAAAATTCAATGATTTCACTTGCAGTTAATCTTATTGTAGTCATAGCCCCCTCATAAAAGTCTTATATCACATCACTGCACAATTTTATCGTCCTCTGCATCTAAAACATATGTCATATTCCGAGAAAATTATCTTAAACATTTTTCCAAATCTACAGAAATTACATGGAGATCCTTTTTCTTTACTTCTTATTCTCTAGACTAAATGATACATCATTATTGTGCTTTACTCATCCCAAAGCATAGAAAAATAGGCGAAGAAAGGAAAAACAAAAGAAAACAGGTTTCACCATTTGTCACTATTGGGGCAACTGTCTCTTCTGCTGTTAGAGCACGAAAGATTCAATGTATACATAGGCTCCAAATGGGTCTATAAGGGAGAGAAGAACTGTGGTTTAGAAATATCATTAAAGAGCTCTAGGCTTATCATAGAGGGAAATTTACTGAGAGACCTCAAAACCTGAAAGTTAAATAGTTGAAGACAAGAATCAAGTAGGGACGCCTTCAAATAGGGATGTTAAATAAGCCAAGCTTGAGCATGCTCAAGCTCAGCTGGGTCGGAACTGGCCAAACTCGAGCTGAAGTCAAGCTCGACTGTCGAGGTTAGATTCTTGCTCAAGCTTTTCTCGCCGGAAGCTTGCCAGCATTCGAATTGAACTCGAAGCAAAATTGAACTCAATCTCTCAGCAAATATCTCAAAAAATTGAACTATAGAACTAAATAGTCAATTTTGAAACAAAATCTCCAAAATATATATAATCAATGGTAAAATCAAACCCTAGAACTTCAAACTTTCTAAAAATTTATCAGAGGAAAAAGGAAGAAAGAATTCTATATTATTTGATGAAAAGTTTGGCGTCCTCCTTCGAGTGGGCGTTGTTTTTGACAATAAAATCAGAATTACTTATAACTAACAACCTACTAGAGCTGAGGCAAGCCTACTCATGTCGAGCTGCATGTAGCTGGATTTGGCGAGTTCACAAAAGGAGATTGAAAATCTAATCAGATTGGTATATTTTGCAATTTGAACAAGTCAAGCTCGAGCCCAGCTCGAATGGTTCAAATTGTTTCGTAGCCTTACCTACAAAACCAAGTAAGATAAAAGAATCAATCCTACTGTTAAGCTAGAAGAGTCATTGGACCTAACTTCAAACATCAGTAAGGTCAACACGATATTGCAATGACCAAAATACCGCAAATATAAAAAGTTAAAAAGTAATGACATAAAAAAATTCAACTACTGGCTTATATCTGAACATATAAACTACCTAGCCCTTGAATAAATTCTTCCCCTGCTCTAATAATGATTTCCCATCTTTCTTTGCATATTGGTAGCCTATTTGCAAGCTAACAGCTGAAAAGTAGATATTCATTTTCAGAATGACACATAAAGTAAGATTTCCCAAGATAAAAACTAAAAATGATTCCTCATGAGTGGCCAAGACAATTACCAATCTTTTTCTACTCCCTTTCGTGGTAGATTTAGACGAGCCTTTAAGTATATTATTATAGAAGCTGCACACATGGGAACTTAGAAAAATATCTACACAAAAATTCCTCCACAATTTACCACTCGCGCCATAGCGAAGAGAGTGATAATGACGCGAGTGGATCTTTAGAGTGGTTGGCTGTCTCAGTCAGGAGTTTAAGTCTTTGCTCTAGTCATTGTTAAAATCTAGATTTTATATTTGATTTTTTTCCTGGGATACAAAGGACTCGAGTACTTGTTCAAATTTTGAAAATAATTCATCTTTGTGCACTTGGGCTATATTTAATTTTGGGTTGTTTAATAATCCTCAATGTTGCAATTTTTCCCTTGTCCTACGCAATGTGTGAATTGTCTTCCTGTGTGTCTACCCTTGGTTATTGTTTACAAAAAAGGAAAAGTGGTATTCAAAATAAATATGATATATCTGGATACAATTTGACTTATTTATATCATGTATCCCACTGACTTGGGGGGACGATTGATCTGAGCAAGGAGAAAAATCGTATGACCTGAGTGACTTGATTGTTCCAAAAAAGGTTGTAAACAAGCTGAAGGAAGCTTTTGAAGGCCTAAATCAACTAAAGTATTAATGCAAATATGAGAATGAAAGCAAGATTCAGAAAACCTTAAAAGGGAATGGAAAACCTGAATTCCAAGGCCACATAGTTATTTGGTAAAATTCTAACATAGAACTTGCCAAAGCAATTCTCTCAGTTAGTAGTTGTTTCCCATGTGATATTGATAGTAAGAGAATTATGGCCATTTTGTCTTGGGATGTAGGAGTGCATTGGCTTGATGGGCGTTTGTGCACTTTGTTATTTATGTAGTGTGAGTCCATTTAGTCAGGACATTGTTCTAAATGGTCAGCTTAGTACACTAAGCAGTCAAGCCCTTATCACTTATATGTACGTGATGTATTAGCATAGTTTTGCATATTGGATGATGAAATATTTTAAAAACATTTCTTATGCCTGCATCATCTCTAGCATGTGAGCCCTAAGAACCTAAGTACCACTTTAGGGTTCCATCAACCCTTTCTCTTGCTCTCTTCTTCATCAATTTCTGCATCCTGAACCTGCAACCACAGATGCTATGCTCCCCTGTCAAGCCCAAATTTCCTATTTCATCAAGCTCAATCATCTGTCTTAACAAGTTTGAATGATCCAGACCCACCAGACAGCCATTTATAGGTCAAAATGCTGGAAAAGTCTCGTTTTTTGTTTTCTTATTAGCCCCTAGCCAATCCAACTCCTTTGACACAGTCTAACCTTGTCCCTAGAAGCCTATTTCGTCTTCTTCAGCCCTAGGTTCTTAAGACTTTCAAGACTTCCATCGCTTTTGGTGGTGCTGCTGCTTAAATGTGGCAACTGAAATTGCTAGTGCACGATCGTACCTCATTCATCATGCATTTATCTCAAGAGAAGGTGCTCGCTCTCATAGCATATGAGGTGAAGTTGCTAAAATTAATCCACCTATCAAACTCACAATAACACTGATATATGCCCGTAATGTGGTGATTTGCTTTATAAAAGCATATATGGCAGACAAATATGGATCTTAAATCATGACAGAAAACATTTGATCCTAGTGAATTCATGTTCGTTTTATTATAAATCACTATGAATACAAGACATATCGACTATCATGGATGCAGATCAGAAAGTTCCAGTAATTCACTACAGTTTTGTTTTGGGAAGTTAGTGGTCTCCTAGGAGGAGACTTGCTAACGTGATTCAGCAATAACAGTAGCTATTAGTTAGTTGGTCATGCAGAATCTCAACCACAACCGTTCAACTAGCTTCAATAGCATCAAATTTGAATATGAATCAAGCTTCTCATATATTCTTGACTTCTTAACTGATAGCATTGCATATGGTGACTTCCAAAATGGTAATGTGCTTCACACTCGTTCGTTTTTCAAATAAGAAAAAAAGCATAAACAGAAGAACATAGATTTATAAAAGCCTATACTGCAACAAGAGGCTTTCAAATCCTTTTCGGAAGAAAAGGAAGTTATCTCAATCTAGGAAAAAAAAAAAGGAACCCATTCAAGCCATCTAACTGCCCTATTTACATGTTAGCCAAGTAGGTTCCTTTCACTATAACTGCCACTCGGTGATTGAAATTAAGTGGATCATTGCTTTTTATTCTGTACATTGTATTAAGGCATCCAATAATTAATGCAGAAAGGAAGGAAAAGAAGAAAAATGTCATAAAAAAAAGAAAAACAAAACTGAAGATGATGATATAATTTTAAAAAACATAGCTATTTTCTGCTTTGTTAATATCAATATGCAAAAGAATGTTCACCTGAGTGGCATACACAAACCCATTAATTGTAAAGAAACTCAGCCTGAGCCCATCAGTGGGTACAGCACGTGCCTGCCAAATATGGATGCCAGCCACATAATTACACCAATTCATGATCTTCAAATCTGCGAAAACAAGTCAACAGAACCAAACCTAACCTGGTAATATATTTCTGCCCAGAACAAAACCAGCAGCGCATAGGTTGTGAAGAAAGCAAGACTTGGCAAATCAAGCAATATATGTTGAAAAATCTGCAATATAGCATGATAAGCTACAATGTTAAAAATAGTTGAAAGCAATCAACAAGTCTATAATGCATTACAAAATTGTTCCTAACCTCTGGTTGCAATTTCTGAACATCTCGGCGGAAAACAAAAATAAATGATCTAACTGCCAAAAGGAACAAATTCCACTTAGTATATATAGTCCCAAACCTGAATTACAGAAGATATCAAGAAAAAAGAGATACAAAACCTCCATTGACCAAGAAATTGAGAAAATGGAACACTTTCTGTGTAGTCCAACCATACTCTGGCACCCTCAATTGTATCCGAATCAATTGTACCTAATATAATCAAATTCCACATGGTTAAACAAGCAACCATATTCTCATTCTCAGGCACCAGTAAATTCATAAAAATAGCTTAGTTTGATATTGCGAAATGATCCTCACCATTGAGAAGGAGTTCACCTACAAATTTACATTCTGTTTCCTAAAATTTCTCTTTGCTATACTCCCCAACCCCGCGACAACAAAAGCAATAACAATGTCAAAAAGAACCTGTGGACAGAATTAGCCTTTCCCAGGATCCAAACCCCAACAACTACTAATGGGTTTATCCTCTGCTCAATTTCCAATAAAGCATAAGGAAACATCATTTGAAACTTCAATTTGTCATTAACTTCAAAACTTTCTTCCTCAGAAAGAGAAGGAAAAATTATATATAGATTATAGAGACTGGAAATTAGAAATCCTACTCATTTCCTCAACTCTCAAGCAGACATATGCAAGATAGCGAGAAACTCAACCACACGCAAACATAAAAACCAGGAATTACTTCAAGTTTTCCCACCAAATTTCTGTTAGCTAGCCAAGATATAGAAAATCTCAACAAAAAAAAGAAGA
Organism: Ilex asprella; assembly: GCA_023539305.1. Classification (NCBI taxonomy): domain Eukaryota; kingdom Viridiplantae; phylum Streptophyta; class Magnoliopsida; order Aquifoliales; family Aquifoliaceae; genus Ilex; species Ilex asprella. The sequence continues at coordinate 15,016,326 of CM042199.1, read as the reverse complement.
AATCAATCCCTCATACGCACAAAGACAAACACATTTCTTCAAAATCTCAAAAATAAAAATTTCCAATCTCTCACATGCAAAGACACACACACACACATTTCTTTTTAATATCAAATATGAACAAAAGTTCCAATCCCTCCCATGCAAATCTACACACTAACACGAACTTGCACTCAAATCTTTCTTCTTAATATCAAAAATCAACAAAATTTCCAATCCCTTCCATGCAAATGTACATACAAACACAAAAATTTCCTCTTAAACTCGAAAATAAAGAAAATTTCCGATCCCTCACATGCAATCAACACACGGACAGAGACACGCACACAAACACTTCTTATTAATCTCAAAAAAATCAACAAAATTTCCAATCCCTCACATGCAAATGCACACACACACACACACACAAACATTTCTTCTTCGTTTATTCGAGAACCAAGGACACGTAAATCCCATGAAACACTCGTAATTAATAAAATTCTAACCATTCAACTAGAAAACGCAAACAAAATGAACCAAAATGTAGCTTCCTAGATCACCTCATGAAGCGATCGTAATTTACAAAATCGTAATCAATCAACTCGAAACATGCAAAGAAAAAAAACCCAGAGAAAAGATAATTTCAATCAATATGAACCAAAATGCAGAAAAGAAAAAGAGAATTAATTAACCAGAGCAACGACGGCGACAATTCCATAGAGCCCAGCAAGGACGTGAAATATTCGATCTTGCCAAACAGGGGACTCGTTCACTTGGTCCCACCAACGGGACGCATTGTTGAGCCCATACGCCACCATCCTCCCTATGTCCGGCCGATTAAAAGAAAAACCTCTCGCTAAAATTCTTGAAAACCAAAGCCAGTCAAGTAAATCTCGCTATTTCTTCTTTTTTTCTGTGGGTTTGGCCGGAATTGGAAGGAAAGTTCAAAAAGGGCCGGCGCAAAAGAAGAGGCTGGCTAGGTGGGAAATTTTTTTTTGCGCGGCGTTTCTCGTGGGACTACGTGTTATTATGAGTAAATATTTGGTGCCATCCGATTCAATTAAAAAATAAAGGTTAATTGCACTAAGGTTCCTAAAATATATGATTTGTCTTATTTTAGTCTGAAATATTTTAATTATATTATTTTAGTTTTTGATATATTTTTATATGCTTCATCAATCAGACAACGTCCAGATTGTTAACGATTTTTTATCATAAACTTATTACGTAATACATAAATATAGACAAAAAATAATTTTGATAGTTCTTAAACAAGATTTGAGTAGCTCTTAACAAAAAAAAAATGTAATATGAGTAACTTTTGACCAAAATTTGAATAGATCATTATCAAAATTACGTAATTTTGGTAGTTATTTAACCAAAATTTAAGTAAAAATTTGGTCAAAAATTATTCAAATTATTTTTTTTATCCATATTTATGTATCACGTGATAAATTTATGATTAAAAATGTTAGTAATTTGGACGTTGTCTGCTTGATAGACCATATAAAAACATATTCAATACTTTAGAGACCAAAATGATGTAATTAAAATATTAAGAATTAAAATGAGATAAATTTTATATTTTAGGACCTACAGTGCAATTAACCTAAAAAATAATAAGATATAACTCTGGATGATAAATTCATTATATTTATTAAATAAATAGTGTGAACCAAAAACTTAACATTGCTATTAGAAGAATTACAAAATCTTTATGAAAACCCTAATATTCTTGCAAAATTTATAGCTAACCAATTAAAAAATAGAGTTTTATTACGGAAAGCAGTGAAAAAAGCTACCGAATTACCCGAACAAGCAAATACAAAAAGGATTTTTAGTACAAATTATATGGCGTATCGACTGAAAAAAAATTGCACGTGTCGAATGGATCAGAGAATGCAGGGTTCCTTACAAACCATAGGTTTCTATCATGTTTAAATTATGTTTAACAACTCTACTTTTAAATGAGTATCCTTTTACGGCCATATTGAATAAAACAAAGGAGAAATTTTGCTTTGCGCGTTCAAAGATTTAAGTTTATTTCTTTTGTACATTTAAAAATGAGATTTTTCATATTATATTTTTAATGTATAAAAAATATGTCAATGTTATCTTTCCATTACTTATTCTGTCAAAATTTGTCTAATTGATGTTGACCAAATAAATAACAAAATTAATAAAAAGATCTCAATGCAATATTTTCAATGTATTTAGTAAAATACGAAAAAATTAATCTTTTAAAGTATAAAATAAAAAAATTTAAAATTTTAAAGGTACAAAATATAATTTATCCATAAAGATAATGTCCTACCTCTCCTGGACGTATTCGTGCACCTTCGTCCCGACAGAGGGATTTGCCGTTTTATGATAACGGTACGTGAGAGGTTATTTGTCCGTTGCGTCTGTAGCTATCTATGACCGGTAAATTACAAAGATAGAAGAAGACTACATGTGTCGTGTACTAGCTTTATTAGAACCCACGTAAACCATAGCCTTTGTACTGTCATTTATTTCGACTTATTCCTTAAGACAATTTGTTTTTTTTTCAATTTGGCCTTTTATCCTTGAGAGGTGAGACTGTCTCAATCTCAAAATGTTGCTTTGTCTAGTGGATAAATTATATAATTTACCCTCTAAATTTAAGATAATAAAATAATTACCCCTGAATAATGTAATATTACACTAATCTGTACATAGCCTATCTAGTAGGCGTCTAAAGTTTCTGGGTTTTCGTCTATGATAATTTATCCTCCTTTTTATACTCCGGGCCAAGTTCTAATTGCTCTTAAGTAGTAAGGCTATTAGTTGTGATTCTAGTTGAAGGAGCTCGGGTTGGTGATATTACAATAAATGTGAGAAGTAAAGTATAAAATAATAAATTTGATATGAAACAATTTAGGCTAAAGGTACGAGTATTTCACTCTCTTTAATGAGATTTAAGCCTTCTACGAATGATAAAACCCAAAATTGGTACAACAGACATTCTCATATGACTTGTCTCCTCCAAGATACATCAGTCCAAGAGCTTTGTTGTACGACTCTAACTAATTTTGTACAAGTGGTTAATTGTAAAACTGCACCAATAAAAATATATTTCTTTGTCTTTAACTCTCAAGTGTGTGTAGTGTTGTTTAAATGTTGGATAATTATTTTTTAAGATCATATTTATAAGCTCTTAGAACCTTCTAGAGTTGATGCATATAATTCATTCATGTATATATGATATACATGTATCTAGCCTACACCATGTATATAATAAATATGATTCATGTATCAAATATGATGAATACATGTATTAGATAATATTTATGTACATATATGTGTTATACATGTATGTAATAATATGATACATATAAACGTACAATACGTTATATATAAAGATTCACGTATATACATCATACATTAGTAAAATGAATTATATATAATATTATAAACTAGTACAATGAATTATATACAATATTAAATGTACCAACATTCCCCCAATTATTTTAATATTAAAAATACAATGAATTATATGCAATAAATTATATATTAGTACAATGAATTATATATAATATTATAAACTAGTACAATGAATTATATACAATATTAAATGTACCAACATTCCCCCAATTATTTTAATATTAAAAATGCAATGTACAAGAGAGTTTACTGGCCAAAGAGGGATCAATATGTCTGACGAATGTGTGTTTTATATTGAATCTTCACTTAGTGAAACAGTAACATCTATTTCAGAGCTAGAGTGGTCTCAAACTTGAACTTGAACTTGAACTAATTAGGCGACATAAAGAATTACTGTTCACACATAACAATCTAAATGTTGACATGAGCTTTAATAGCCAACACATTACGGCTTGTATCCATCCCGATTTTCGTGAGCATTTTTTAGAATCAACCCAATTCCCCATTCATAAGAGCTACAAAATTTGAGATTTCCAACAAATATCACTACCATCCAATGTAAATATATAACTAGTGGTACAAAGAGAGTCACCTGACAAGATATTCTAATCGGTATCATGCTATCCTTCAAGAGCAGCAGGGTACTTTTTAAAAAATAAGCCATTATTTTTTGTACCAACTAAATTTCTCATTATTTTTTCCATGACATGCCACTGATCTCAAGTCTAGGACAATCAGTTGCATAACGCAAGCTACCAATCATTCTATCATATCCCTTTTCATTAAAAATATCAACATCACTTTTAACAGAATATAAGTGAACACTTGAATCAAAAGAAGCAGTCACATGCTTGCAATCAATAAAGTTAAACTTTTTCTATAGTTTATCCACATAGTGTGAATGATCAAGAAAAATACCGTCACATATTTTGGTTATTTTTATATCCAAAATTAAATTAGCCTCCCCGAGATCTTTCATATTAAATTGGCTACTAAGCATGTTTTTGGTCTCTTTAATAATATACAAATTAGAGTCAAATATCAACATATAGAGGCCCACAAGAACATGTGAATTTTTAAAAGATTTGTAGTAAATACATTTATCACACTCATTTCACTTGAAGTCATTTTCAATTATGCAACAATCAAATTTTTCATGGCACTGTTTGGGTGTTTTGTCTTAAGCCATAAATAGACTTAGTTAATTTTCACACTTTGTTTTTCTAGGTTTTACAAAGTAAGAGTAGAAGTTTCTAAGTTTTGCAAAATAAGAGTAGAAGAGTTAGGATCATTTGATAAAATTTCTCTAACTTTTTGGCTCCCACTATTTTTTAATTTAAAAGGCAATTTTTCTTCATGAAAAAAAGTTTCCACTGACTCAAAAATCACATTGTGTTCACTATCAAAAAATCTAAAAGATGAACTATTCAAAGCATATCCAATAAATTAGAAGTGGCTGCCCTAACACTCATTTTGGGTCTTTTGGAATCAGATAATCTAACATAGACTAGACAACTTCATACTTTAAAATATCTAAAATTTGACTTATACCCTTTTCACAACTCAGAAAGAGTCAATTTAGTCTTTTTATGTAGCACCCGATTCAAAACATGATAAGTTGTTAATATTGCTTCACTCCAAAGATTGGAAGGAGCACTAGAATAAATTAACGTGGCATTAGTTAACTCAGTAAGTGTTCTATTTTTCTTTCAATCATACCATTAGAGGCTGGAGAATATGGAGGTGTGATCTCATAAATAATTTCCAAAGACTCAACAAAAGAGTTAATTCTGGTGGATTCATACTCTCGACCTCTATCAATTCTAATCATTTTAATCCCTTTTTTTTTTTTTTTTTATCATAGTAGACATCCAGAATCTGCCCACCACCCTTTTATGCTCTCAACCATATGCATGTTTGTAATCATTGCCAGAAGTGGCTGCTCAATAACGTTAGCTTGAGGTAAAACCTCTTGTTTACGAAATTCACAAATTCAAGCAATATGCCCACTTTTGCTATAGACAAAACAAGCACTAAAATTTTTATTATGTAAAAAGGGTCATTGGTTCATATTCTTATGATTTGAACTTCCATTATTGTCTTGAGGTCTACCACATTGTTTTTCCAAACTTTCATGCTAGACTTCAAATAAACATTTTTATAATTATTATTTATAGGCAAATTTTTGAGTGGAAAAAGCGCACTTTAGTGGTGATAACATTACTCTCTTGAAATCACGAATGCATCTTTACCTCTTACCTCCTTCTTTACGTAGATACGTGCATTCAATGTATCCAATGACATCCTTTTTCCTTGTTTTGTAAGGTCTTTTTCAATTCTCTTCATCTCTTGAATTGGGCTCACATCAATTGGAAAAGCTTGTAGAAATCTCCAATGTAGTATACTGGCTTCTCAAATATAGGTTCCGTTTTTGAATCTCCTTAAAATTGTTGGTGATATTACAATAAATGTGAGAAACAAAGTATAAAATAATAAACTTGATATGAAACAATTCAGGTTGAAGCGCGGGTATCTCACTCTCTTTAAGAAAATTCAAGCCTTATGTAGATGACAAAACCCAAACCCGGTGCAACAGACTTTTTCATATGACTTGTCCCCTCCAGGATACAACAATCTGATAGTTTCGGTGGCTGACTCTAACCAACTCTGTATAAGTGGTTAAGTCCAAAGTTCCACCAATAAAAACACCTTTCTCTGGCTTCAAGTGTCAAGTGTGTGTATTGTTTAAGTGTTGGTTAATTATTTTTCAAAAACATCAAATTCATATTTTACCCGTTTGTTAACGTTTCTGTTTTTCGTTTTTGAAAAACAAAAACGGAAATCAAAAACGATTTTTTTTTTGTTTTTGAAAATCGTCTCTCGTTTATCAAACGACGACAAAAACGAAAAACATAAACGTTTACCAAACGAGTTTTTTTTTTCTTGTTTTCTCTAAATATCAAAATAAAAATGAAAAACGAAAAATTTAAACGTTACCAAACGGGGCCTTAGAGATCATATTTATAGGTTCTTAGAACCTTCTAGAGTTCATGTATACAATTCATTCATGTATTATAATATACATATATCTAACTTATACCATGTATCTAATAAATATGATTCATATATTAAAAATGATGAATACATATATTAGATAGTTTTCATGTACATGTATATAATAATACGATCTATGTAAATGTACAATACATTGTATATAAAGATTCATGTATGTACATCATATATTAGTATAATGAATCATATATAATATTATGCACTAATATAATGAATTATATATAATATTAAAATATACCAACAACTCATAATATAATTGAGTATGATTAAACCATTAAATAAGGACACGTGGCAAAAGAAAGAAAAGTCAATATGCTGAAGGCAAAGTGCCTTTGACTAAGCCAGAAAAGAAGCAACTGAAGAAGCTTCAGACCTAGCCAACCAAACATAAATCCCCATCATCGAAACGACTTAAACAATATTGTAGACAACCTAACGATAAAAGCCGAACAGGCATATGAAAGTTGGAATCCGAGTAGACCTCTTAGTAAAGGCCAAGGCCAAATGAAAAAATAGCTAGACTATCCCAAATAAGCAAAGGATGTGCTAGACATCTAATAAGAAAATTATCTAAATCATAGGTGTACATAATAAATATGTAACCTAAAGAATCGATCAATAAAAAAAAATCTAGAAAGATTTATCATAAATTACAAAAGATTTGCCTAAAAAATAGGCATGAACCCTTATACAACCATGAGGTTAAACTCCAAAAAGGGAGGACAGATCCCGATAAATATCAGATGAGCTTAAGTTTATGGTACTCACTTCTTTCACTACATCCTTTATTGCTTAAACCTCAAAACCCTAATGACTTAAGCATCAGAGTATTTCCGACCGATCAAACTTAATATTTGGTAGTTTGTTTGTTTTGTAGTGGATGGTGCATCTAGAATCGTTCCATTTATACCAAAATTGCCTTCATTTCCACTTCATCAAGAGGTGCAAGATTTTCTCTTGTACACTTGGCGCATGTCAAACGTACGAAGCACGCTAGTATCACCACACAATGATCAACACTCAGATGACTATGATCCTGTAGAAGGCAAAAATTTGACGATACCTCCTACGAAGAATTTGATTTGATGTCTCAAGTGAATTGTATTTCTGAACTTGATCTCCTAATCCTCTCCTCCTACAAACCAAACAAACTGCCCAAGATCGAAATGTTTCGATCGAAGGCACTCCGATGCTTAAGTCAGTAATGGTATCGACTCGATTGGAAGAAGACAATGAGAGTTCAGCATACCTTTCACCTTTGTTCCTTTGGCTTTTTATAGATCCCTATTTAGTTAGGATTTCCATGATTTTCGATTCAAGATGGCACATCTTCCTTCAATTCAGTGATTTAGTTTGGGAAGTTGCTGATATTTCTCCAACAATTCCTCTTAACAAATCTATAATTTTGTTGACTCGTTTATCCAGAATACCTGAGTTATAGACGTCTTTTTAGTATCACGTTCACTGTTTAAATAGCTCGATCGTAACAGTTCGGTCATGACTAACACCGAGTTCAATCCTTCATTTTCTAGCTTTCTGTTTAGCTCGGTTGCTATTTGATGACAGCTCGGATAGATCTTATCCTTTGCTCGGTTGGGACGACCTAGTTGTCTGTTTGGTCGAGTTTTTTTCATTGCTAGGTCAGACAAATTTTAGCTCGGCCGTGATAGTCTAGTTATTTGTTTGGTTCGGCTAGACTAATTTTAGCTCGGCCCGAATAGCCTAGTTACTTGTTCGGTCATAGTAAAGTCATTGCAAATAACTTTTTTCAGCACTTGCAACCTGCCACTTGTTCAAATCTAATTGTCAAATGATGATCAGAATTTATCAACCCCTTCATTTGCCCCCAGAGAATATTTTTCATGTGACACACTGGAAGATATTCTCTGTTTATAATTCTTTCTCTCATTAATTGCCTTGTTTTGTTCCTTATGAAAAGGAATTTTTCATGTCCCTTTTCCCTTAGCATGAAGGTCCTACCTCAATGAAGGGCTCGAGAGTTCAATACTTAAGACAAGTTTCAATCATTGCCCCCTTCCCCTAGCCAAGAGGACCTGCCTCATTGAAGGGTTCAAACATCAGTTCTTGGTCACTTATTATGGCCCTTGCACTGATCCGCTGATCTAATCGGTCTTCAATCTTTACCCATTTGGCTTACACTGTCATGCCTAGCCGTGGACCTAAGTTTGATCGGATGGCTGCACCTAAGCTAGGTCCCTGCCTCTATTAGGATTTTTTCCTCTTTGCCTTGGCAGTAGGTTGGGTTATGCCCGAGCCTTCTCGGGTCTTTCATTTGGTAGGTACTCCACAAAAGGATTAGCTCTAAGGCTCAATCTTATTTACTCGCTGGAGGTACTTCACTGTTAGATGTCTTTCATGTGGCAGGTACTCTACAAAGATTAGCTCTAAAGCTCAATCATGCTACATATGGGAAGTACTCCCCTGAAGTGATATAGCATCAGTCATCCTATATCAAGAGCTTAGGTATATCATTTATAAAAGGACGTCGATTCTTATTTCGGCTTGTAGTTTCTATCAATTAACGTATTGACTTAAGGGAAGGTGAGCTCGGTACGTCTCACATCTTCCTCAACCTTGACTTACTATATTGCGAAGGCACATGCAAGTCTGACATTTTAATGCATAGCTTTGGTTCATGTTGATGAAGCACCATGGATTGTCAAGGAATTTTTAAGTTGCCTTCCAAGGCTCATTTTGGATTTACATGTGCTCTGTGTTCAGGGCCTGGAGCCCACTAAGCGTCTAGCCATAGGGTTTTTTCCTTGAGTTTGTGCTCCACAGTATCATGCTTGTGATATCAATCAGCAGTAATTTTTGGTTGCTCGACGAGAGAAAATCGTAGAGGGTTTGGAGCTCGTCCCCCCTTATTTCACCTCTCATTCTCGTCTATTTGCGCTTTCCTAAGCAGAACTTTAGAGTTGGAGCACGTACAGAATTGTACAACCCCTCAAAGCGCAGTAAATCTTTTTTGATGCTTGAAATCATATCATGGTGTCATTGCCACATCCGAAGGAAATGAATAGAATTAGGAAACCAACCGACTTTGGTCCTTTTCCGAGCAGCCCAATGTTATTACCGTAAATTGGGTATCAAGAAGCTTTGGTCGTTGGGTCATCCAAAGAACAATAGCAATTTGAACTTGTTTCGACCAAAAGACTACCTCGTGGCTGCTAGGATCCAAATTAGAAAGTTCTTGAGCATACACAAGTTTTATTCATTGACTCCATTAATGGTAGAAAGAAGAGTCTAAACTCCATCGATGTCATTGACATAATTAAGAGCATTGCTGGCCATTTCATTCCATCTGTCTAAGACAAGGGAGAGGATTTTTGTTGTTGACCGAGACTACTGAGTTTTCTAAGGCCGCTGATCCTTCTTGTGCAGTTGCCAACCACCTTTGTAACGTGGGTGTGCTCTTCTAACACCCAATCATATTTACAAGTTGAGAGCTTCATTCTTTTCTCGGGTAGGTGGTGCCGACTGAAAACTCCTGTATAAGGCATGTCACTTTTGGCCTTTAAGTTGGTTTATAGTAATGTCCGGGAATTGAGAATCGAGCCTAAACACTAGTGGGTTTTAGGCCGAGCAAAGTCTCCTACCCAATTGTTGATGAATAATGCTACACTGACCAAATTTTGGGATCAAATTTAGAGCCCAAATGACATGGCAGCACATGATTTAAAATTTTTATTGGGACCCAAATGACATGACACCAAATAAATGAGCCCAACTCAGCTGCCATGTCATTTGGGCTCTAAATTTGGTCCCAAAATTTGGTCAGTGTAGCATTACTCATTGCTGATTGTCGATTGATGGTGTCATATTTCAAAAGGACTCTAAATGGAAGCCTGAGTGAAGATAGGCCGATCAAAGAGGTTGGCCTTTGTGTCCTGCTTGGCACTGATGTATTGATGCCGATCAACATCCGAGTAGTACCGAAATAGGTCTGCTTCTTGGGGTCAAAGTGACTGTTGATTCTCAATAAGCTCTAGATGGGTACTCTGAGCACCCACATAGCTGGTGCATCTAATTGGTAATGATGTTAGTGTTATGACAGCCCCGACCATCATCCAGGCCACGCTGAGCACGTTTGTTTCCTTGGGGATGTTGGGAAGATGTCGCATTTCGAGATTCTAAGGACGGAGAAACCCAAGGAGAGACAGGCTGATCAAATGATCGATTTTGGTTAGCATTTGAGTTGCCAAAGAAACAAATTTCTGGCATTTGAGGGACTGACCTCTTGGAGTTAGTAGACTTAGAGCTTCCTGATGAGAACCGAACCCCTTAGAATCTCTAACTAAGTTGAGATCACAATCAATAAGTGACCTCGTTTATAATTGGAGTTACTAACTTGGAGTTCTAAGTCTACTAACTCCAAGATCAGTACTAACTTGGACCTCAACCTCTTGGAGTTAGTAGACTTGGAGTTAATACAAACATGTTTACTCTGTCATAGATGTTTGTATACAATTTAATACAAACATGTTTGCACTAAAGGACGAATGTTGTCGCGAGATTCTGTCATAGATGTTTGTATTAAATTGTATTAATTCGTCCTTCAGTGAAAGACAACATTCTGCCATTATGATGTTTCCCTACATTGCAAGGCCAAAAGTTTTCACTCTTCAGGAGGGAAGCACAGGCCAAGTAGTTTCCTCATCAGTTGTTCGGTCCCTTCTTGCATGATATTTGCATAGCCCGATCTCGACTTCTCAACCCATGGCAGCACAGACCGTAGTTCGTCATTAGAAGGCTCTGGGGCAGCTCCCAGCCACCAGTGGAGGCTTCCATAGTCCTAGACTGCATATTCAATATTTACGTGAAGTTTTGATTGGCAGTCTCCAAGCCGACGAAAAGACAGTGTACCTCTGGATTATTGACATATCAAAAGTTCAAGATTTGTGCAATTCTTTGGCCACTCAAAAATGCTTCACATATAACCATTTTCGTGCCTTAATCTATTCGCATTTGCTTGATTCGTGAAGCTCGGGCTCTCACTGTTATATTGATGGAGCTCAAGATCTCGCGATATTTCCTCTTCGTGCACAGAGTCGGCAAATGAAAAGATAAGTAACATGTTTCATCACACAATTACTATCCTCATTTGTTTGTAAAAATATGCCTATGCATAAGGAATCCATGTTATACACAACTTCACATGATAAGGAATCCATGTTATACACAACTTCACATAATAACTTACACTTTTGTTGTACTCACTGGCAATATCACAATACATGTTATCATTCGCTCAAAACTACATTATTTTTGTCTTTGGCTTTAGAAATAAGTTATTTGGTCTCTCCCTCTGTCTCGACTGCTATTAGCACAAGCAAAATGTAACTTAAAGAAAGAAAAAAAAAACAAAAGAGAGGACCTTGTTCGGTCTTTGTTTTGAAAGTCATTTGTATAGCTCGGTCTGTCCTTATGCTCCCTTACGCTTTCTAATTGTGCACAGGGCAAACATATCAATTTCTTGAATTGCATATGTACAAGTCAAGTCAAGAGTGAAACCCATGTTCACTTCACTTTGTGAGGACTGCATGTTAGTTTGACACAGATTGTAATATTAGCAAAGACTAGTAGGGCCGAGATATTGCTTCAGCAGCACTTGACAAAAATAAAACTGTTTCGTTTAGGGAATTCATGCATGCAGACATGAACACACAGACAACAAAGAGTCATGATATCTAGCCTTTGATGACCTATATGAAGCAGAGCTTCCTTTGTACCATTTTGTTTACTGTTTTAAGTGTGTCAGGAATTAGTTGTGGGTGTTGAACTCAGCTGGATTTTGTCTCGTCACCATCCGTATGGTCCAAAGGGTGTTCAGCGAACTCGAACGAATCACAGAATGATGACTAGTTTTACCATCTCCAAAAATTCAGTGGAGCTGGGTACAATCTGGCGTTCATCACCTTTCCCGAGATCCTTTGGGATGATTTGAATGCAAAACCCAACAACTTCGGCACACCAACTCTGGGTTTTCTTCGGTCACAAGTGGGTGCATCACCTCAAATCCCTCTCGACAGTTATCGGTGCCATGCGAATGCAACTCTTGATACGTTACAACTCGACAAACGAAGACATGAATTACGCCCTGGTAAAAAAAAAAGAATGAAGCTTCAAGAACCAAGCCAATTATAAACGAGGTCACTTATTGATTGCGACCTCAACTAAGCAAAAGGGGTTCGGGTTCTCATCAGGAAGCTCTTAGTCTACTAACTCCAAGAGAAGTCTCAAAATGCGACAGCTTCCAACATCCCCAAGGAAACAAACGTGCTCGGTGTGGCCTGGATGATGGTCGGGGCCGTCATAACACTAGCATCATTACCAATTAGATGCACCAGCTATGTGGGTGCTCAGAGTACCCATCTAGAGCTTATTAAGAATCAACAGTCACTTTGACCCCAAGAAGCAGACCTATTTCGGTACAACTCGGATGTTGGTCGGCATCAATACATCAGTGCCAAGCAGGACACTGAGGCCAACCTCTTTGATCGGCCTATCTTCACCCAGGCTTTCATTTAGAGTCCTTTTGAAATATGACACTTGCTCCATCAATCGACAATCAACAATTGGGTAGGAGACTTTGCTCGGCTAAACACCCATTAGTGTTTAGGCTCGATTCTCAATTCCCGGACATTACTATAAACCAACTCAAAGGCCAAAAGTGACATGCCTTATACAGGGGTTTTCAGTCGGCACCACCTAATCGAGAAGAGAATGAAGCTCTCAGCTCGTAAATATGATGGGGTGTTAGAAGAGCACACCCACGTTACAAAGGTGGTCGGCAACTGCACAAGAAGGATCAGCGGCCTTAGAAAACTCAGTAGTCTCGGTCAACAACAAAAATCCTTTCCCTTGTCTTAGATAGGTGGAATGAAATGGCCAGTAATGCTCTTAATTATGTCAATGACATCGATGGAGTTCGGACTCTTCTTTCTACCATTAATGGAGTCAATGAATAAAACTTGTGTATGCTTAAGAACTTTCTAATTTGGATCCTAGCAGCCACGAGGTAGTCTTTTGGTCGAAACAAGTTCAAATTGCTATTGTTCTTTGGATGACCCAACGACCAAAGCTTCTTAATACCCAATTTACGGTCATAACATTGGGCTGCTCGGAAAAGGACCAAAGTCGGCTGGTTTCCTAATTCTATTCATTACCTTCGGATGTGGCAATGATACGATGATATGATTTCAAGCAACAAAAAAGATTTACTCCGCTTTTAGGGGTTGCCCAATTCTGTACGTGCTCCAACTCTAAAGTTCTGCTTGGGAAAGCACAAGTAGACGAGAAGGAGAGGTGAAATAAGGGGGGACGAGCTCCTAACCCTTTACGGTTTTCTATCGTCGAGCAACCAAGAACTATTGCTGATTGATATCACAAGCATGATACTGGGGAGCACAAACTCAAGGAAAAAACCCTATGGCTAGGCGCTTAGTGGGCTCCGGGCCCTGAACACAGAGCACACGTAGATCCAAAATGAGCCTTGGGAGGCAACTTGAAAATTACTTGACGAAAGGAAAAGATCCAAAATAGTAACAAAATTCATGGTTCTTCATCAACATGAACCACAGCTATGCATTAAAAAGTCAGACTTGCATGTGCCTCCGAAATATAGTAAGTCAAGGTCGAGGAAGATGTGGGACGTACCGAGCTCACCTTCCCTCAAGTTAATACGTTAATTGATAGAAACTACAAGCCAAAATAAGAATCGACGTTCTTTTATAAATGATATGCCTAAGCTCTTGAACTAGGATGACTGATGCTATATCACTTCAGGGGAGTACTTCCCATATGTAGCATGATTGAGCTTTAGAGCTAATCTTTGTAGAGTATCTGCCACATGAAAGACATCTAACAGTGAAGTACCTCCAGCGAGTAAATAAGATTGAACCTTAGAGCTAATCCTTTTGTTGAGTACCTACCACATGAAAGACCCGAGAAGGCTCGGGTATAACCCATCCTACTGCCATGGCAAAGAGGAAAAAATCCTGACAGAGGTAGAGACCTAGCTCAGGTGCAGCCATCCGATCAAACTTAGGCCCACGGCTAGGCACGACAGTGTAAGCCAAATGTGTAAAGATTGAAGACCGATTAGATCGACGGATCGGTGCAAGGGCCACAATAAGTGACCAAAAACTGATGTCCGAACCCTTCAATGAGGCAGGTCCTCTTGGCTAGGGGAAGGGGACAATGATTGAAACTTTTCTTAAGTATTGAACTCCCGAGCCCTTCATTGAGGTAGGACCTTCATGCTAGGGGAAAGGGACACGAAAAACGCCTTTTCATAGGGAACAATACAAGGTAATTAATGAGAGAAAGGATTATAAACAGAGAATATCTTCCAGTGTGCCACATGAAAAATATTCTTTGGGGAAAAATGAAGGGGTTGATAAATTCTGATCATCATTTGACAATTAGATTTGGACAAGTGGCAAGTTGCACGTGCTGAAAAGAGTTATTTGCAATGACTTTACTATGACCGAACAAGTAGCTAGGCTATTCGGGCCGAGCTAAAATTAGTCCAACCAAACTGAACAGATAGCTAGGCTATTCGGGCCGAGCTAAAATTAGTCCAGCCGAACTGAACAGATAGCTAGGCTATCACGGCCGAGCTAAAATTGGTCTGACCTAGCAATGGATAAAACTTGACCGAACAGACAGCTAGATCGGCTCGACCGAGCAGAGGATAAGATCTGTCCGAGCTGTCATCAAATAGCAACCGAGCTAAACAGAAAGCTCGAAAAAGAAGGATTGAACTCGGTGTTAGTCATGACCGAACTGTTACGACCGAACTGTTTAAATAGTGAACGTGGTACTAAAAAGACGCCTATTACTCAGGCATTCTGGATGAACGAATCAACTAAATTATAGATTTATCAAGAGAAATTGTTGGAGAAATATCAGCAACTTCCCAAACTAAATCGCTGAATTGAAGAAAGATGTGCCATCTTGAATCGAAAATCATGGAAATCCTAACTAAATAGGGATCGATAAAAAGTCAAATGAACTAATGTGAAAGGTACGCTGAACTCTCCTTGTCTTCTTCCAATCGAGTCGATACCATTACTGACTTAAGCATCAGAGTGCCTTCGATCGAAACACTTCGATCTTGGGCAGTTTGTTTATTTTGCAGGAGGAGAGGATTGGGAGATCAAGTTCAGAAATACAATTCACTTGAGACATCAAATTAAATTCTTCGTAGGAGGTATCATCAATTTTTTGCGTTCTACAGTTATCTATTTTGAAAATGCCAAAGTCTGTAGCTATGAAATCTGGTAGTTGGGACAATGTCTGATCCCCATAATCTATCTATAAACAAAAATGTTTAGATTCATCCAGAGGCCTCCTCCATACAATATCACCCCTGCGTAAAGTTTTGCAATTTCCCATTAGTTCATTTATTAGCCGCATCATATATAAAAATAATTACTTCACCATTGTGTCCTTTACTTTCAAACATCAAAAAATCCCAAGTAATTCAATCAAGTATAGTCCAATAAAAAAAATTGAAGGCTATCAAACATGCATCTCAATTTCAGCAAAAAATAACCAATAAACACACCCACATAAATTAAAGATGTTAACCACTTGAAACCAATTGTTATCTTAATGTGGCATGCACATTTTCCATCTCTGGCCAAATCTAAAAGCCCTCGAGTTTTAGGTCAATGTGCAACAAATTAACATAGGCAAGGAGTGATGCAAAAATATTGTAATAGAAGGGGTGAAATGAGATTGGAGCTATAGTTCAGGGACACTAAGTGTAATTTATCAGCAAAAGAAATGGAAATTTAGAATTTACAATAAGAGCCTAATTATAACCAATCAAAATATCAACAAAAACCGATCTAGTTTGTTATATTTTATCTATTCATCAACCACCAAAGCATCTGTACAAGGCAATCTTATAAAAACCGGGCTGGATCGGTTAAACCGTGAATTGGGACCTGGACTGGTCTGATGCTATAGTTGGACCGTACAAGTAAGCAAACTGCGTATGAACCATTAAACCGGCTGGTTTTTTACCAAACCCGTGAACCGGACAGTTTGAATTTCAAGAGTTATATAAAAAAAAGTCATTTTTTTTGGGCCATTTGCACTAAATCAATTGCGTTCACAACTTATTGGTCAGCCACCTACAACTCAGACTGTTAGACGACTAATCACCTCTCAGGTGATGAGACTTACCACTCCGGCAACCTCTCAAGCGAGGAAGAGAAGGCGAGGGCCAGCGACTCAGGGAGGCCAAAAAAAATTCTTCTGCTCACATCGATGGGAACGAGAATACTTTGCTACAATCTCTCTCTCACTCGGTCAGTCTCTCTCTCTTTGTCACACACGGACTGCCCACTTTCAAATATGGTGGGTGACTCTACATACTTTTTCTTTCTATTTATATATTGGACCCTAGTTGGTGGATGAAGGTGACTCATATTTTGCGTAGGTGTTGTATATGAGAATGGTGGTGTTGTATATTTTTTACAAGTGTTGTATATTTTGCAGATATATTTTATATTTTTTAGTTAAGTTATTATTTTTATAATTATTATGTATTTTTTTATTATAAAACCGATTCGATCAGTTGACCTAGTTGTTGAACCAATGAACCATTGACCTAGTCTTCTTGTCGGTTCGATAACTGATCCGGTTCTGATAACATTGGTACAAGGTGATAGGCTAGACCTGGACTAGGCCTAGATCACATATTCAAATCAACAAAGGCTATGTCACAATTTCAATTGGGCCAACTCGCCTTCCTAAGAGACCTATTATCGGCGCACATGAGAATCTCCATCCGAGGAGAGGGAATCCATGGGAACGCAATAATTAGGGACACATCACCAGTCTCGCGAGATCACCTTGCACATTACTCGA
Organism: Ilex asprella; assembly: GCA_023539305.1. Taxonomy (NCBI): domain Eukaryota; kingdom Viridiplantae; phylum Streptophyta; class Magnoliopsida; order Aquifoliales; family Aquifoliaceae; genus Ilex; species Ilex asprella. Next base: position 14,998,962 of record CM042199.1, on the reverse strand, counting down.
AAAGACAAGCTTCAAGAAATCACCTTGCTATCACCTCGTTTGTTATGAGGATAAGACGAGCTTTATGCAAGCAATCAATTACGAGGATGACGTCTCAATCAGAACCTCTCAAAGTCAACTTCACTTGCCTATAAATTATAAACCCCGCATATAAATAAAAGACATTACACACATCTCAATAGACTATATCTCTCGAGTAATAAGATTCTCTAGCTATCGTCACCATTCCTAGCGGACTAGGTCACCAAGACTAAACCACCTAATCTTTGTGTTTACGTGTTGAACCTTGTTTACTTTATCCTCCATTGATTTTACATCAATATTTTTGTGCATCATCACAAGACAGTATAAAATTATTGATTCACTCATTTACTATACACAGAATAGAAGCAAGTAGCACAAACCAACCTTTATTCCATTCCTATAAAGTAAAACTACGAAACCATCTCAGGCACATACAGGGGCATATCATTAGTAATCGTAACTATAATTCGACACTATTTCTTTTCTTTTTTCATTGATTTCCTGTGAGCATGGCCACTCAGCATC
>CM042199.1:14979916-14998313 GCA_023539305.1 Ilex asprella | reverse complement strand
GGGTGTCGTATCCGATACGATACGGACACGGGGATACGACAAAGTTCAAAAATATAGGACACGGGTACGACTATTAAAATTAATATGATATATTTTTTAAATAATAATAGAGTTGTAATATATAAAAAATAAAGCATATATTATAATAATATTAATAATAAGACCTAACAAATATTAGTTTTTTTACTAAAATTGAAATATATCAAAATAAACGACGAGCCCAAATCTAACTGGGTCAAGCTCAATTAATAAAATAGGCCCAAATAAGTTAAAAGGCAAGTCAAGTTCAGTCCGTGAATTCGACTCAATCCAAGATTCATAGAGTCCAAGAAGATTAAAGCACGTGGGGAGTAATTATCAGGATATTCACTCTCAAAGATTAAGGCAACCTTTATTTTGTGGCTACCCGGAGAATTAGTACATTTGCCCTCACGTCACCGCCTCAACTAAAGCTCGATGCCTATAAATTGTAAACCCTCTCCATTGAGAGGAGCATCTCAACATTTCTCTACACACTCTACACATAATTTTTCTCTCTTTTCGCGATTGTATCACTCCCGGAGCTAACCATTGCTCTTTCTCTCGTTCACCTTATTTTATCAATAAAGGTTCCCTGGCCATCGTTGCAGTTTTTTCAGAGTGAAGTAGGTCAATCAGACCGAACCACTATATATGTGTTCTGACTCAATATTTATATTATTGTCATTGATTGCTCTATTAACTGTCCATTAATTACACTCTATCACACACTCAACTATTAATATTGTACGAGACTTTTTGTGCATCATCAATTTAGCGTCATCTGTGGAAAACGACTAAATTTTCTACTACCTTGCTACTCTATGGCAATCACGACCAAATCGATGAGTCAACAACTGGAGGACAACAACACAGCTTGTCGGGAGGAGGCTCTGCCTTTGCCTGCACCAGCGGAACCATCCATTGCTGCGACTCTCATAGTCATGCAACAACTTTTGCAGACCATGCAGTAGTTGGTAAACCAGAACCAGCAAATCATCCAGTTGATGCTCGCCTCGGAAGGCTTCGCTCCCTCAACCTATAGGAGGAGCAACACTCCATCCAACAAGAGAAGTATCACAACATTTCCACTCTAGGCGCCAAACTGCCCCTGTCCATGGGGCCCCATGCCAGAACGTCCCGAGCAACGCCAGGGTGCCCCTCGCCTAGGAGTCTCTCCTCAGCGCCCAAGAAGCTCACGTATTCCCCCTCCTCATGTGCATGTGCAAGAAGATGAGGGAGAAAGTCAGTACACTAATCATGAAAGCTATTACAATGACCCGATGGAGGATGTCCCTAACCAATAGGACGAGAAGAACAAGGAGGTACAAAACCAACTCGGTGACGCCCTCAACGCCATAAAAGCACAGGCGCCTAAGACAGTAGATTACTTGGTAAGACGCACTAACACCCCATTCGTTGCAAATGTTGTCAATTACCCCTACCCTCGAAGTTCAAGATGCCTACCATCGAGATCTTCGATGATACCAAGGACCCTCTAGATCTTTTCAACATGTGTAAGTCTCTCATGTAACTCTACAACGTGCCTAATGAGATCATGTGTAAAGCCTTCCCCACCACCCTAAAGGGGCCTGCTCGACAATAGTTCACGAAGATCAAACCCTCTTCTATCCATTCCTTCGTGGAGCTAGGCAAATACTTTGTCTCCCACTTCATTGGGGGATATGCGACATTAAAAGTTTGTTACTCACTTGCTTACCATCAAGTAGGACTGGGATGAAAGCCTCAGGAGCTACCTCACTCGATTCAACGAGAAGGCTCTCCAGATCGAGGAGTCAGATGATAAAGTAGCCCTAGCCGCCTTCATTATGGGTCTGCATTTCACCAGTTTTATATTCTCTGTCCTCAAGAAGCCGTCCTCCAACATGCCCGAGCTGCTGTCAATGGCACAAAAGTACATAAATGTCGAGGACGTCACCAAAGCCCGTCGAGGTGAGTCTTCCCAAGGAGGAAAAATAAGGAAAGACACCCACGAAGACAAGTGGGAGGCAAAGAACAAGAGAAAAAGAACCGAGAGAGTCTCTGTTAAGGACCGTCTCGGTCCTATTCCCGCGAGAGAATGATAGCCCTTCACGCTACTCAAAGCCTCAGTGGAGCACTTCTTATTTCAGATACAAGATGACTCCATGCTCCACTGACCCGAAAAAATGAAGGCTGCCATAAACCGCAGAAATCCTAGCAAGTACTGTAGTTTCCACTACGATCATGGCCATAACACTGATGACTGCTTCGAGTTAAAGAGGCAGATCAAGAAGTTTAATCAACGTGGCCATCTAAGGCAATACGTTACTGGCCGAGGACTGGCTCCACCACTCGGCCGAAATTAAGAGGATCGAGAGCGCCAGTAATGCCTCGGAGAGATCCAAACTTTCGCCAGAGAGTTAGGAGGAGGAGGTGACTTTAACTCTACCAAGAAAGTACACACCCGAAAAACCAGATAGGTGAGTCACATGATTCTCACCCGACAAAGACACCCCAGCATGAGAAGGAAGAGATCGTCACCTTCTTGAACAAGGACCTCGAGGGGATCCAAGTCCCTCATGATGATCCTCTAGTTTTAACCTTGATAGTAGTCAACTACCAGGTTAAGAGAATCTTGGTCGATAGAGGCAGCTTATCCCACATTCTATTTGCAACGGCCTTCGACAGCCTCCACCTAGGCAGAGAAAGATTGCAACTCGTCAAGACTCTCTTTGTTGGCTTCTCAAGGGAGAGGGTTTATTCCTTGGGATTCATCGCCCTGCCGGTCACAACATGAACAACACCGAAGAGTTTCACCATCATGGTAAATTTTATTGTACTTGATTGCCCCTCTTCCTATAATATTATTCTTGGATGCCCCGCCGTCAACACCTTAAGGGCAGTAATGTCCACCTACCACTTTCTCCTCTATTTTCCAACCACCAGTGGGATTGGAGAGATCAGAGGAGACCAGGTCTCTACTCGGGAGTGATATTTGGCTTCCATGAGTGCCAGAAGGCCACACGAGACTCTCCAAGTCGAAGTACTTGACCCGAGGGATGACAACACCATGGAGAGAGGGGAACCAGTAGAAGAACCTCGGCCAGTAGTGATGAATGAGAGCCTTTCAAAGAGGAGATTCTATATAGGCTCCTCACTTTTTCAGGAGCAAGCATCCGACTGCATAGACTTCTTCAGGCGGAACACAGATGTCTTCTCATGGTCTCACGAAAACCTGGAGGGCATCGACCCTAAAATGGCCTCCCACCGACTCAATGCCGATCCTAGGTACAAATTCGTCCACCAGAAGTTGAGGAATGTAAGTACTAAGAGAGACCAAGTCATGGAAAAGGAAGTGGAGAAACTACTGAAAATCTGGTTAGTAAGGGAGGTAGCCTAACTAGACTGGCTATCCAATGCAGTGATAGTTACGAAGGTTAATGGGAAGTGGCATCTATGTGTGGACTTCACGGAGCTCGACAAAGCCTGTCCCAAAGACAGCTATCCTCTACCACGCATCAATCTCCTTATTGATGCCACCGTGGGACACAAGCTCCTGTGTTTTTTAAATGCTTACTCTGGGTACAACTAGATCATCATGTTCTCTCCAGACCAGAGAAAAACTTTATTCATCACCCCGAAGGGCACCTACTGCTTCAAAGGCCCATCAAACGAAAGTCCAAACGAACCTCACAAATCAACGGTTAAACAATGGATCGAAATACAATGACGATAGCAATAAAAGGACTCATTGCAAAGAGATTAAGGTATGGACTCGATCTCTTCCCTCGTGGCTACAACCCATTTTGCTAAATTCTCACTAGTGATGGCTTTACAATAAGTGACTGACTCATGAGCCTTAACACTTTTGGCCACACTAAGTGCATAGGCAATAAGATCCTTGTAACCATATCTTTGAGGCGGCTTAATTTTCCTCATTTCTTTGTCCTTGACAAGCATGTACCCTTGTTTTTGCGAAGCCGTATCAGAGTCTTGTTCCTCTTTTGTATCTTTCTTGATTTGGAAATCATCTTGCAAATCTTGCAAGTCATATGGAACTTCCACTTCAAGCTCCACTTGTTTACTAACAACATGGTCTTTTCCAGTATCAAGAGACTCATCTTCTTGGGTTTAAGCATAACAAACTCATTAAATGTCATGTCCCTATTGATAATACATTTAGGTGGTTTAGCGTATGCACACCACAATCTGTAACCTTTCACCCCATCTACATTCCTTAGAAATATGCATTTTCTTGCCCTCGACTCAAGTTTACAATCATTCACATAAGCATAAACAAGATAGCCATACATTTTCAAACCAGTACAATTTGCAGGAGACCTGAACCAAACCTTTTTAGGAGTCTGGCGCTTGATAGCTGTCGATGATAACAAGTTGTACTGACAACTTTAGCCCAAAACTTCTTGGATAGACAAGCATTTGAGAGCATGCATCGTGCTCTCTCCAAGAGAGTTTTGTTCCTTTGTTCTATAACCCCATTTTGTTGTGGTATTTTTCTCACCATGCGGTGTCTCACAATTCCTTCCTTCTTACAAAACTCATTGAAAGGACAACCACAGAATTACATGACATTGTCAATTCATAAGCGCTTGATCTGTTTTCCTGTTTGCTTCTCAATCATAGCCTTCCATTGTTTGAACTATACAAAGACATCATTCTTGTGCTTCAAAATAAATATCCAGAACTTCTGAGAATAGTAATTGATAAATGTCAATATATAACATCCACTACCAAGAGAGGGAACACGAGATGGTCCCCAAAGGTCAGAATGGATATAATCCCAAGTATCATTGGTTTGATGTATAGTTGTACTAAACTTCACTCTGCATTGCTTTTCAAATATGCAATGCTTACAAAAGTCCAACTTTCTAGTCTTCTGGCCACACAACAAACCTCGTTTGCTTAGCACATTTAATCCTCTGTTACTCATATGCCCTAATTGCATATGTCATAACTTGGTAGCGTCTGAGCTTGAAACTAAAGATGAAACTATGGCAACGACACTTATCACTATGTTACCCTGTAGTAGATTTAGGCCATTCTTCTTCTGACCTTTCATCATAACAAGAGCACTTTTAGAAATCCTCATAACTACACATTTAGTTTTATGCGTATAGTTGTTTGAGTTGAGCATATCCAAGAAAATATGATTTTTCCTCAAATTTGGAACATGCCTAACATTTGAAAGAGTCCTAACAATACCATCAAACATTTTGATTCGTATTGTCCCTATCCCAACAACCTTACTGGCTACATTGTTTCCCATTAGGACCTTACTACCATCAATTGAGTGATAGATGGCAAACCAGTGCTGATTGGGACACATGTGATAATAATAATCTGAATCAAGAATACATTCATCACCTAAGTTGCTGGTTGAACATGTGAGAGCATTAGTATCGTTCGAACTTTCTTCTACAACACTGATAATATTTACAAAGCTTGAGTCCTCAATCTTTACAATCTTTACTCTTCAAACATTCTTGTGTAATATGCCTTTCCTTGTGACAATGAAAGCATTAAATTTTCTAGATCCACCTCTGGATTTAGATCTGCCTCTACTACTTGAGCCTTTTTTTTTTAATCGTCCTCTTGCAACCAAACCTTCGTCTGAGCTTCCGTCTTTATTTTCAGACACCCTTCTCTTTAAATTGTTCGAGTTCAAGGCTGCCTTAACGTCCTCCATGGAAAGAAATCTATACCATACATCATGACATTTACAAAATGCTTGTGCAAGTATGGTAAAGAACACATGAGAATCATGGCTTGTACTTCATCATCGAGTGTAAAATCAATGTTCTTCAAATCTAGTATGGTTTTATCATACTCGTCAAGATGGTCCTTGGCAAATGTACTTTTTTGCATCTGGAAGGTAAATAACCATTTTAACAAATACAAAAAGTTTGTGAGAGGCTTTGTCATCTACTGTCTCTCCAACTTTAGCCACAAACCTACAGTCGTAGTTTCGTTAGTAACTTCCTTCAACATCTCATTGCTACGACTCAATGTGATAGACTGTGATCCTTTGCCTGGATGTCTTTCTTTTTTGTCATCTAACATTGTTGCGGGAAAGACATCTATCTCTTTTGCATCTCTTTTCTTTATAACATTCAGCAATCCTTGTCGAACCAATAAACACGCATCTTTAATCGTCACATGCTAAAATCATTTGTTCTGTCAAATTTTTCTACCTCGAACTTTACAGTCATTGTAAAATGCTCAAATCAAAATTCCAACAGAATCGGAACGTCAGTGTCGATGAATAGTATTAGGTGCATAGTGTCAGGTGAATAGTATTCGGCCCCACCAATAGTCTTGGGCCCATCGATCGTGAATAGTGCTAATGAATAGTGTCTAGGCCCACCAATAATGTATAGGCCCACTAATAGTGCTCTAATACCAAGTTGTTATGATAGACCCATGATTTGAGTACCGAAATAAACAATAAAGTGACTAGAAATAAATAAGGTACACATAAATGGACACAAGAGATTTACGTGGTTCGGCTATTGCCTACGTCCACGACAAACAACAATCGGATATTTTCACTATGGAGTAAAATAATAGTATAAGAACAATTATTTCTTACCTCGCAAGTACTCACTCCTACTAGAGAGAATGCACTTTGAGCTCACTGATATCACTTGGATATCACTCACTCTCAGATGTTTCACAACTCTCTACCCGCAGAAAAGACTCCTGATTTTTGATGTATCAAACTACTGCCTGGGCATCCCTTTATATAGGGAACTTGGAGAGGAAGTGTTCAAGCTAAATCCAATTTGGCAAATTAGATTTGATTCGTGCATGCAATAGTTGTCCAACAATTTGCTTGAGAATTCATGCAAAATCTCTTTACATTTAATGCAGCCTTATCAGATCACTAGTAATAACCTGTGCCTGAAGGCACAATACAATATAAAAATTAACCATCCCAAAAAATTGAATCTATTTAATCAAATCGTGATAACCATTTTTTTTAGAAGGACAAAAATCAAACCCAATTCATGATAACCACTTTTTTTTAAGAAGGATAAAACTCATACCTAAAGACATCGTGGAATACAAAATCGAACACTAATCATGTACTTTATTTTTCTTTTTTTTTATTACACCATTTTAAATCAATCTAAACTCACAATCAATATAAAAAAATGATAGAATTTACTTTAAAAATATAACATAAAAAATAGCAACATGTATACATAACTGATACAAAATCACGCCTCAATTCTATCTCAACGAAATCATTTGTCGACTCCCATCACAACATAGTAATAATAACAATAGAATAAAATTCAGCTTTATCCATATAGATCTATATATATATCAAATCCAACCTGCAATTCAAAATACATGCATTTAAATTAATATCCATATCAACTTCCATATAAAAATTACTATAGCATGAGTCCAAAATCCAAGCAAAACTGAAACAAATGATAATTGGTTTAATTAATCATGTGTCAGTGCGTAAAGACACTACATAACTGAAAACAAAATAGCAATTAATATAAAAATGGGACCACAAAATTGTCAACCTATATACCCAATTTATTTTCATATCCAAAAAGGCTACCAAAAGTCTCATTATTATGTCACAATTTTGCCTATCACAATCATTTACCAACTAACAAAAACGACGACCTAATCGTCAATTAGAAAAATTTTGGATTTGCATATATCAAATCTAACCCGTAATTCCAAATGCATCCACTTAATTAACATCCATATAAGCTCCATATTGAAAATAATTTAAGGAACAAAAATCAATTTTATTTTTTTCAAACAAAAGAAGAGCAGGAATGACAAATCCCAAACTTTTCTCCTCCATTTTACCATGAAAAAGTAGTGGCCACAAAAGACCGATGATGAGCCTGAATTTGACTGGGTCAACCCAATCAGATTAAACCAAGAAAGCCCAAAGAAGAACCCAATCAGAACTAGATCAACCCGGAGGAAGCCCAAAGCATCAAGAAGGACTAGCACCCAAATAAGTCAAGAGACCAACAACCAGGACAAGGGGGCGTCGCCCATATGGTCTCCAAGAGGCGCCGCCCATGCTGGTTCCCTCCTCTCTTTCGACCTCCGCTTTCTCCACTTATGCACTATAGGAATTACTCCAATGCAAGACCAAGCTCAGGGTCAAGATCAGTCCAAGCTCAGGATCTTCCTCCGAATAGATAGGAGCACGAGGGAAGAGAATATCGGGATAAACATGGAGATTTCCTAACATAACTATACTTACCAAAATAGTAGAAGTTTTCTCCCTCACGTCACCGCCTCATCTCCTTACTAAGTCATGTAAGTCTTCTCCACACAGAGGGGCAGACCTTTACAACCTTGACATCTATACACCTAGAGCTTTTTCCTCGCTACACACACTACACCTTCTTACACATATTGATCTCTCTCTATCTCCCCCAAAACACTGTATCACTCGCTGGAGTTACTCTCCCGGTAACGTCATCAATAAAATACCACAGACTATCACTGTCGTTCCCAAGAATGCACGTAGGTCACCCGGACCGAACTACTATAAATCCTTGTATTTGTCGTTGTTTACTACTTGCTTACTGTTTTAGTTCGTGATTGTCATTGATTGCTTATTAACTGCTCATTAATCACACTCATTCATCTACTTGATTGTTGATCTTGTACAAGACAATTTTGTGCATCATCAACCAATGCATATACATACCTACGTATACAGACATAACTTTAAAATGTTTCTCAAGATTGTGTCATGGACAAAAGTGTTGACGCACTCTCCCTTCTTTCTATAGACGTTCTCTGAAAAAAGTAAGAAGTAAAATTTTTAACTCATTGAAGCAAAAAACAAACATCTTGTCTTAACTTCCATAAACTATAACCCATCACAAAGTTTTGAATAAAGAACACAATATGTAGTGAAAATTTTTTAGGTTCATCTCACCTAAATGTCACCATGCAAGAGATAGAGAGAGACTTTTTAAATAGGCTATTTTATTTTTGTTACTAAAATTCAAAATAATCAAAAATAACAATGATGAGGATGTTTTGAGATAACTAATTCACAACAGTCAAAAAATTTAATGCGTACCATTAACCAAAAAAAATCAAGATGACTACTTCTTTTGGCTTGGTACTTGAGCAAACTCAATTATGAGCTCATAATTGTGTAGCTTAATTGTTTTGAGATCCATTAAATTTATTTAATTTATTGATTTTCACCACCAAATTAACTATCAACCAAAATGCATGTTATGGGTTAATTGAAGGATAGAAAAACCGAGTACAAACAATATGATGCCAAAAAACTCTACTTAGCGCCAAGGAAGCTCCATAGATCAATCATACAAAAATTCTAGGCATTTTGGGAGCTATCCTACTCACAGGGAAAAATAATATTGGCTATGTTCTAAATGAATGATTATGGGTCAAAAATTGACTTAGGATGTGCTAATGGGACAGCATTATGGAATTGTAATCCCACTTAAAACTTGTAGCTATTCATTAAGTATTGTTACAACATTATAGGATGGCCAATTTTGAAAGAAAGAAAAGTTGGAAAACAAAAAAAAAGCGAAATAAAATATTTTGCCAATGCCAAGAACTTTCAAAAATGTTTTTCAGATTTTTTTTCTTAAATTGAAATTTTGAACTTGAATCCATGATGTATACATAGGAAAATATGGAAATTTATGTTGCCAAACCAATTATGTAACTTCTTATAATTATATCCAAATTTCAATTTCAAAACCCATTTCAGAGTTCTTAAGCATAAGGATTGAAAACGTTTCAATACTACTATAGGATTTGTAGTTATCTAAGGGATTTGCAAGGTTTGAATGCTACTGTAATCAGTCATATAGTATTAATGTACGTGTGTTATGTGTTCTACTGTGCAAGTATGTGAGCTTTGTGGCGTGTGTACTATTGTGTGTGTGGGTGGGTTGTGCAGCGTGTGGCGTGTGTGTTGTGCATGCTATATGTGTGTGTTGAGTGTAGGGTCATATGATCGAACACCTTGTGTGCATTTGGTCGAACACCTTGCATGTGATGTGCGGGGAGAGAGAGAGAGAAAGAAATAAGTAGAGAGTCGTGTGGTTGTCGGCGTCAAAGAAAGATGACAGAAATAAGGGGAGAGGAGGGAAGGGAAAGGGAGAAATAAAACTACCTCAGAGGGACGCCTATGTTGGGGTGGTGGCGTTGGCTTTCTCTTAGAAATCTGGTAATAATCAAAACAATGTGATGTGTGCATTTGATCAAACACCTTGTGTGCATCGCCTTCGTTGTCATTATTGGAAGGTGGTGATTTGCTTCAACTGAGATGGGGGTGGGAGAACAGAGAGGAGGGTGAGAGAGAGACGAAGGTAGAGGAGCAGGGAGAGGATGAGAGAATAGGCAAAGATGAGTAGAGATATGAGGGAGATGGGGGCAGAGAGATGTTGGGTATACGAGAGAGTGGTTGAGAGAGTTGAATTTGAGAGGAGTGAGGGAAGAGTTGAAGCTGAGAAAAGGATTGGAAGTGATTTCAACTTTTGAATTAATTTTAGATCTTTGAGATTTGGGTTTGGATGTGACATATATGAGGGGAAAAATTTTGTGGGAGTAATTTTAAACCATTGGATCAATATTCTTAAACAAATCTGAACCAATCTTGTGCTTTCTCAACTTAAAGATTCAAAAACACTTCTATCTTATCTAGGGGTAGAGAGTTGCAGGGTATGCGGGAGAGTGGTTGAGAGAGTTGAAGCTGAGAGGGGTGAGGGAAGATTTGAAGTTGAGAGAAGGATTGGATATGATTTCAACATTTGGATAAATTTTAGATCTTTGAGATTTGGGTTTGGATGTGACATATATGAAAGGAAAAAATTTGTGGGAGTAATTTTAAACCATTGGATCAATATTCCTAAACAAATCTGAATCATTCTTGTGCTTTCACAACTTAAAGATTCAAAAATACTTCTATCTTATAAGTATAGATTGACTTTCCTACCAAAACTTTATCTCTTTGGTTAGAAGCCTTTACTTCTGGCCATTATTTCAACAAATGTCATAATTAAACATCAATATATTATTTTAGATCAAATAGATCAAACGTAAGATCCTCTAGCTAAAAGAAAAAATATTGAAACATATTTAGAATCTTCGCCCATTGAAGATCATCCAAGAAAACCATCTTTAAAACAACCATTTCATTAAAAGAGATTTTTGATTTTCTGCTAGGGTTAGATTAAAGATGGTTTTTCAAGTTGGGTGGAATCGGAGTCAAAGGTAGTGGTGCTACCTACCATTCGTGTTGATTTTTTGGTATGGTGTTGGTGTTGGTGTTGGTGTTGGTGTTGGTGTTGGTTTCGAGGAAACAGACTCTTAGGGTCCCGTCTATTAACGTTTACGTTTCTTGTTTTTTATTTTTATTTTGATATTTAAAGAAAACAATAAAAAAAACTCGTTTGGCAACCGATTTTAATTTTTTTTCTGCAATCGTTTTGTAAACGAGAGACGATTTTCAAAAACCGAAAGAAGACGTTTTTGGAAAAAAAAAATGTTTAACGTGCGTTTGGTATTAATGAGGTCAAGGAATCGAACCTTGTTAGCACCAAAAAGACACATTTATTGGGCACCCATATAAATAGCAATATCTCCCAAACCTCTGGCTCAAACCTCTCGCCTCTTCGTCGCCTCTGGTTCTCATTGCCAGGCCCCTCTCTCTCTCTCTCTCTCTCTTAAGAACTCATGGAACAAACCCAATGCATTTGAGCCACTCCCTACACAGGCCACCAACACATCTGGCTTCCCACCCCACTTCTCCTTTGCATGCTCTCTTGTTTCCTTTCCAATCACCGATTGGAATTCTCTCACCATGCTCGGAGATAAGTGAGGGCCGACGGCAGTGCCAGCCAAGTAGTAGCTGGTTTCCAAGTTGTTGACCCAGTTCCAGAAGGCTTCTGAGGTTGCTTCTTTGAAATTTTCCTCCACAGATTTTACCTATATCATTAGCATAGATCTGATCTACAATATGGTTATAGGTCTAATCAAATCAGGGTCTTTATACCGGGTTTTTTTTGCTCTCTAGTTGTTGATTTCTTCTTCTTCTTTTTTCTCTATATAGCTGCTTATTTATTTATTTATTTATTTTTGCTATATAATTGTATTGTTGATTTTTTTCTTTTTGCTTTATAGCTGTTGAATTTTTTTCCTACCTGTTATTGATCTCTCTCTATCGCTACGGTGAAGGGTTCTCTATAGTTGATATGGGTTCTAGATGAAGGGTTTTTTTGCTTTGTAGTTGGTATTTTTTTTTTTTTTGCTCTATAGTTGGTGCTAATTTTTTTATGCTTTCTGTGATTTGCTAGAACCCAGATCAAAATTTTTTTTTTTTTTTTTGCTTTTGTGTTGTATTTTTTTTTTTTTTTTTGCTTTTGCTTTTGTGCTAATTTTTTAATGTGTCATTCATTTCTACTGATGCTTGATGTATTTTTTTTCATCTTGGGTGGGCTCTATTGAGTAGAAGATCTATGGATTATTCAATGAATGTGATGCTGCCTAGTGAGGTTCGAGTAGCGTTGTTTTCAGATCAGTAGGGATTCCCAGCTATGCGCAAGAGAAAGAGATTGGTTTTTTATGATAATGGCTAAGTGATTTGTTTGAAAGGAGATAAAATGAGGTATTGCTATCTTGAAGGAGGGCTATGCTGGGTTCTGTCATTTATTTGTTGTTTTTTTGTTGATTGAAGGTGTTGCTACCTTGCTTGAGTTAACAAGTTCTGTTATGGATGAAGTTTTGGGATTGTTGCTGAAGTTTTTTTGTGGAGATTTTTGACTTTTGTGTTTTTTCATGTTAGGGAAAGGCGTTTGTGCCAAATCCTTTGCTTCTTGTAAATGGTTTGCCATTTGTGTGAATAAATAAAATTTTGTTTTGTTACATTATTGGATGATTAGTTATGGATTGTTGTTCTAACTTTTTAATAGCATGAAATTATGTTAATGTATACAAGCTAATCCAAAAAAAAAAAAAAATACAAGTGTTACTACCAAACGAGTTTTCTGTTTTTGTTTTCAAATTTTTTTACAACTATAAAAGCAACTAAACACGTTTTCTGTTTTTATTTTTTGCTAACAAAAATCTAAAACTGATTTTATTTTTCATTTTTTAAAAACACCAAAATCATAAACGTTACCAAACGAGCTTTAGGATATTAATTTTGTTAATCACTTTATATTTGTTAAGAATTTACAAGGTGTTTCAAGGAATAAAAAAAGGATTTGGAGTCACCTGACTTGCATGTGATTAATTTCCATTACTCTTAGCGGATGAAATTCTTAAGTTGTATTTTTTTTTTTCTTTTTGGTGCTACAAGGTATCAAGGATTGTATTAACTACTCACTCAAATTTATCGTATACCATCATAACTTGACCTGAGTTAGAGCATGTTCATGAAGAATAAGAGTAACTAGTCCTTATGAGGTATGAGAAAAGATTGAACATGAAATCTTTGAATTATTAAAAATTAGATTCAATCATTGAACTATCTCTACGAGTTTTAAGCGATATTGCTCCTTGAGAATATGGCCAAATAATAGAAACTTCATAATTTATAATAGGGCAAATCTCACTTTGCACCTTAAAAGATACATATTTTCTCACTTTATACCCTAAAAGATTAATTATCTCACATTACACCCTCTATCTAACATACTTGTTGCAATGAACATCGGTCGTCAAATTCTGTTTTTATTTTCGTCAACTCCCACATCCATGTGAGAAGCACATGCTCCTTCTGGACAAATTGGTAAAACAACACCTCAGACCCCACTGTTTGCTTGCCCTAGATTTGTCTCAGTTTTGCCCTGTAATCGATTCATAGAGGAGACCTAGTAACAAAGAAGAAGAAAACATAAGACAAAGTTGAAACCCCTCTTGCTATTTAACCTCATCAATCCATAACTTAACAGCCCAAAAAAAAAAGAAAATTGGGTTCTAATCCTATCCACTAAGAACAAGATCAATTTGATCGATTACCAGATGTTATTGTTCTTCTAATTTTCAACAAATTGTAGGATGCAAATACCTATTGTCAATGCATTTTACTCTGTAAACGTTTGGGTTCCATAGTCTCCGAAACCCAAACCATTTCCATCATAATTCCTCACAGAAATTCTATACTCATCAACAACAAAAATATCAAACAACCCCATGATTATCAGAATTCAAGATAAAACCCTCATGGCCAGAGAGGTTTTGTCAATAGTCCTTTCAACTGAGATCAAAGCCAAGTCCTCATCACATTTACTCCATGCAAAAGGCAATAATTAGGATTTCTACTATTCCCCAAATGAAGTTTTGAACAGTTTCAAGGAGATTCGATCTCTGCAAATTGAGCTACTTGGCCATGGTGGTGAACTTGGATCAAACAGTATAAACAAAGGCTTCCTCTTCTGGTTTTTTATGGCAAACAATGGAGCCTAAGATGGTGTTTTACTATTTTGTCCAATGGGGAACACATGCTTCTCACATGTGGGTGGGAGTTGACGGAAATAGAAACGAAATTTGATAAGAGGTGTACATTGTAACAAGTATATTAGATTGATGGTGCAATACGAGACAATTAATCTTTTAGGTTGCACAATTAGAAAATATGTATCTTTAAGGATGTAAAATGGGATTTGCCCTTTATAATAAGATTATGTCAATTTTCCGTAGGACAGACGTATAATATCGAGTGTTGTATAAGCGTATGGCATAATACCGGAACATTCCAAATATTGTGCCGACATCAGACTGGCCCATTTCAAACCGTCTAAGTTGTCCAACTGTTGATTCTATTCTAGTCATCCTGAGAAGAAAAAGGCGGGAACGCTCTCTCTCCCTCCCTCCCTCCCTCCATCTCTCTCTCTGAATGCGTGCGTGCGTACGTGCTAGTGTGTTTGCCCAGTTGCCCCTTTGTGATTTCTTTACGCTAAGAAGCACCCATCCAATTGCACCATGGGAATCAACCTATTCTTTTTAAAACGCTTCCGTCCCCATTTCAACAATCAAATCCATTCATTTCTCTCCTCTCTCTCTCTCTCCCTCTCCCTCTAGGCACACAAACAGCTTTGGCTCTGCAATGAACGACATTGAGTTTGAATTCCTTACTCCGACGACCCATGTTTCCGCAGTTATCCTTGATTTGGATGGGACCATTTTAAACACAGGTCATTTATTCCTCTCTTTTAATTTCAAGGACTATAACCTTCCGTGTGTGCTTGTATGTCAAAATTAGTTCTGTGTGGGTTCGTGTGCAGAGCAAGCTACAAAGGACGTTTTGAAGGAATTTTTGGCAAGATATGGGAAGGTGGTTGATAGGAATAAGGAAAATAAGAGATTGGGGATGACTCATGAAGAGTCAACAATTGCTATTGTTAAAGACTATGATCTTCCAATCACACCTGATCAATACTCCCACTATATCATGCCCATGTATCAGGAAAAGTGAGTCTCTCTCTCTCTCTCTCTCGGCATATATTTCACAGTCAAGAGCTGGCATTTTATTCTCCTCAATGGAATATGGTTGTAGTGGCTGACAACGTTGTCACTTTTGTGTGTACTTGCCACATATATTATACCTTGAAGTTGGATGTTTCTTACTTTGTGGTCACAGTTCGAATATAGGTAAGTCAGTCAACTTTTATTTTCTGCTATTGTCATCGTGTCATGGCTAATTTGTCTTTGTCTTAATAACGGTCACTGAACCTGCGTTGTGCTTTCAATTGTACCTGATGACCCCGTCTTGGGGGGGGGGGGGGGAAGGTGATACCCATGATCTTGGAAATGTTCAAAGATTATGAGATAACTTCGTTTTACACTCTTAGGTTCTTGATGCTGCATTCTGTAGCGATTTATAGTATTTCATATTACCTATGCTGAAAAATCATCCATTGTTGGCTATACAGTGAAATGTTGCTAGTCCATACAACACACCCACTTCCACCATTCAAGTTGTTTCTTCTGTGAAAACATGTCCTTTTGATTAGCACTTTCTTTTACCACTTGTTTCTTACAAAACCACTCATTTCTTCTTTGTCTTTTCTTGTGTAACCTATTCACACCATTTGACAAAGCAGTTCTTCGAGCAGTTAGTGTTTAACATTGTCTGAGTGTTTTAAGGTCCTAAGTTTAAACCACGCCTCCTTTCATGCATGACACAAGATTGATAAACCAAGAGGGGCCACATGGGGAGGAGGAGTATAAAAAAAATACTCATGTGTTGCGCGCTCTCTCTGATCTCATGTTTTTTCGTATTTAGGCAACATCTGATGTCATTTTGAAAGTTCAGCTTTGTAACTCTGTTATACAGTTCTACCCACATTGAGCATTGCATTCTAAAGGAGGCTATAAATTGAAACTCAACACCTTATCGCATCAAGTCTTGATAACTATCAATATTTCTTTTTTGGTTTGAAAATGCTTGATTAATTGAGTTTTTTTTCTTTTTGGCCCTTCTTTGCGTAACCCTTGAACATTGTAGCATCTTCCAGGAGCTTTAGTTTTAAAACAGATCTCCTGCAAATGTATATTTAGGAAATCAATAAGGGTATTCCCGGATCTGATTTAGGGTATGTCTATGTTGCTGACTGTGGGGAAAGATCTTTGTGGTGTTCAGTTGTATCACAACCAAACTATATAAAAATGTACATAAACATGCATGTGTTTGTGTAAAAAGATACACACAGTACTTGCTGAATCGCTGTTTTCATCTTATGAAATTTTCCGTTTCCTGTTTCCCTTAATCCTCTACGAGCTTGCCATGTGGCTGGATTTCCCGCATCAGGAGTGAATACATGTTTTGGCTATGCTAAATTCATTTTGATGGTATTAGTTGATATGTATTTTGGCACAATTGTATATTGTCTAAATGTTCTACTATTTATATCATTATGATTGCATATTGAATGAAATAACAAACATGAACACTGTGAATTAGTTTAAAGTTCTGTCCGTTTATATGTTGGTATGCTTATTTTAGCAAATACATATTTTACCATGAGACATGTTTTATCTATAAAATTTGCTTCATTTGTTCCTCTTAGGTGGCTGCAAGCCAAAGCACTTCCTGGCGCTAATCGCGTTATCAAGCATCTCTATAAGCATGGAGTGCCCCTGGCACTTGCTTCAAATTCTGTACGGAATAACATAGATATGAAAATCTCTCTCCAACAAGGTTTTGTAATCCCGGCTTGCTTAAATAATTATCCAAAATTGTGCAAACTATTTTTGCTACTCATCCAATTTACGTGTTTTCATTGTCCTTTATATTATTTGAATAAATCGCATCTTTAACACAGCTAGTTCTTTTTTGATAAGTGATCCAGTACTGAAATAAGTTACCCAGCAAAGTTTCACTAGTAGTGTACTTGTAACTCCTATCATAATTAACTAATGTGCACTTTGCCTTCAATGTTTTTCCTTCTCAATTTTTCATCTAACGAGATCTCATATTCAGCACACCCTTCTCTTCTATTCAGCTATTGTAAGTCAATTTTGTGGAAAGAGTTTTGCTGTAACTGGTAAGAAAGTTTCAATGGTTGAAACTTGAGAGGGATAACAAAATGTAATTTATGCTGCCTTTGCACTGTGCCATATTAAACCCTTTCATGTGTGTGAAAAAGCTGACACTGC
The DNA here is from genome assembly GCA_023539305.1 of Ilex asprella. NCBI lineage: Eukaryota > Viridiplantae > Streptophyta > Magnoliopsida > Aquifoliales > Aquifoliaceae > Ilex > Ilex asprella. Next base: position 14,980,646 of record CM042199.1, on the reverse strand, counting down.
ATGGCTCTTTCCCACTCTTCATGACTTTCTTACTCATGAATGGAGTTCTTAAAACACTACGATTTTGGAAATATGGTGGTTCTGATTTCTTTTTATGTGACTAAAGTACGACTGTAAAATTATGTTGCTACGCCACCACATGTTGTGCAAGGCTCTCTCTCTACTAATTTCGAGAATATGTTCTTATCGTACGTTTTTGGCTTTTTGACTACACTAGTATGTTCATTCTCTTTGTTCTTCAATTAGCTACATCGAAATTCAAGAAAGAAATCATACGAAAGTTAGCCTTCATGTATCGGGCAGGAAATGCTCCCTGTGCATCATGCATCATGGTTTATTCATGTTTGAGCTCGTATACATCAATAGATTTGCATCTCAAACAAGGTAGAGGCAAATATTTTAGTTTTTGCTAAATGATTCAGCAATCAGCCCTGGTTTAAGTCAGAATCAAACAACAAAATTTCCATACTGTTATATAGAGATGCTGAAACTTGAAACTTTATTTATATTTTCTGAATTTTCGTAAAATGTAAACACTGGTGGGGGACTCTATTGAATAGGGTTCCATAGTTAGCTCTTGCGTAATGCGTTTGTAATTACATGGTCAATTATGGTGATCTTTCACTGACTTCTGAGTTTCATCTGTATCTCTTGTAACCATGTAAATGGTAGCAGGAGCACTCTCAATTGTGAACCTCTCTCTGTCTCCCTCTCCCTCTCCCCTCCCCCT